>JAXIVH010000013.1:2132178-2144678 GCA_036785325.1 Urophycis tenuis
CACATGTGTATGTCTCCCCTCCCTTCTGCACTCTCTGCCTCTCTCTCTCTCTCTCTCTCTCTCCCTCTCTCTGTCCCTCTCTCTCTGTCCCTCATCATCTCATTTTCCACTCCTCCTCTCCATAAAGACTCTTTAAATGACCCATTATCCTTCTCTAATGTCATCCATCTCTCATTTTCTTTGGAATTAACAGGACCTGAGAAAAGGATGTTCTCTGACAATGCGAGACGTGATCTCTTGCGTGCAAATCAATTTCATTGTTGGTTCTGAATGGGGACTCTAAAGGAGCCGCCGATGCAAAACATTGAACAAGTCTCACTTCTGTTTCTCACAGAGATCTGCGAGGCAGAATTAGGTCACGAGAGAAAGATCCTCACATCAGTTCGCCGCATCCGCATGCCATTGCTCCGTCCAGTAGGATCTTACAGAAGGGTTAGTGTAACTAACTACCATTCTGTGTAGTTCAAAGTCACGTGAAGCATAGGGACGATGATAGCATGTAGAAATATAAACGGACAGTTAGAGGTGGATGAGGTTGGGGGGGGGGAACAGAACAACAGAACTGCAGCGGGCTTTACAAGGTAATAGAAAAACCACAGCGATGAAGGGAGAGATGGCAAAGATAAGGGAGAGACAATGGGTGAGAGTGGGAGAGAGAAAGAGAGAAAGAGAGAGAGAGAAAGAGAGAGAGAGAGAGAGAGAAAGAGAGAGAGAGAAAATGGGGTGCGAGACACAAACACAAGAGACACCGACACTTATAGCAGCCTGAAAATAGAATCCAATTATAGACAGGGAAGGAGAAAAATGAGCAGAGGAGAGGATGGAGGTAGTGGTGGTAGTGAGGATGTGTTGCGGAGGGGAGGAATCACAGCCACGAGGCGCTGAGGCAAGGTGCAAATAAAAAAAATCAACTGCAGAACAACAACTGAAAATGAAACCCCTCATTTATAAATTGCGGAACACAGGTCCTCGTCATTCCCTGTACTTGAAGAATGCAGGCACGGCGAGCCTCTCCAGACGGCGCCGCCGTAGCTGGCGTTGTTACCGCAGAGCGGTCTGATTCACCACGGGGACGTCTCTCCCTGACAGACGGTTTGAGGTGGCGGGCCGGCGTGCTCCGCGCGGGGGGGGGGGGGGGGGGGGGGGGGGGGGGGGGGGGGGGGGTGAGGAACATGGCGGCACGGTCGGCGCTGTGTCACGCGGGGCCGGGCAGCCAGGGGCCCGTGGCGGCGGCGCCCGGCGGGAGAGCAGAGGGCTGGTATTTGATAATTGCCTATTGATTACTTGTTTGTTACTTCGACGCTCTCTTCCTAGACTTCAGACCAGATCCAAATCACTGTGTCTCGCCCCTCCGCCCCGCTCACTTACAACCGCACGCCGTACGCTCAGTCGACCGCAAACACAATGCTTTTCAAACGACAACCTGCCACTAAATTTCCTGCGCGAGACGAATGCAGCACGTATGGCAACTGACATCAGCCATACATCTCATTCAACACATCCTATTGTCTTTGATGTACGATAGGCCTGTTTGGTTGTCCTTTAACATAGCGTGAACATCAAAAACAGCCACATCATTAACAGTACCTGGGACACTAAAGCCAGTGTGTTTCCCACTGACACTTCAACTCACCTGTCAGGGCGCAGCCCCCCGGACTGCATGTGACTCTGGACGGTCTGCCACCGGCCGGCCCTGGCCGCCCCTGTCATCATGCTCTTCACACTGTCGTTAGGACAAGCTCCCCCCCCATCATCCCCGAGCCCCCCCATGGCCCCCTTCTGACCCCCGGCCACGGCCCCACTACAGGGCGGGGGAGAGAGAGAAGGCCATGACAACACATACGAAGGGGTGCAGAAGGGAAGGAGGAAGGGGGCAGAGGGGGAGAGAGATAAGTCGAAAAGAGTGGAAGACACAGAGAGAGAGAGAGAGAGAGAGCGAGAGAAAGAGAGACAAAGAGACAGAGAGAGAGAGAGAAGGGGACACACACACAAAAAATACATAGGAGTCAAGATCAACCAACCACATGACTGAGGGGAACTGAAGCAGTGGGTCACAGTGTGCTAACAGAGGGGGTGAGGGAGGGCAATCTTCCCTGGCCCAGAGACAGGCAGGTGGGGGTGAGGGAGGGTCTGGAGTCCATTGAGGAGTAGCAGGAGGAGGAGGAGGAGGAGGAGGATGGTTAAGAGGCAGGAGGGGTGGATGAAGACGAGGAGGTGGAGGAGGGCGAGGAAGGAGATAACTTTACAGGGAGCACGTGGGACGTTACTAAAGTAGCCGCCACGTTTGGAAGGAGCAGCAGGAGCAGCAGGAGCAGCAGGAGCAGCAGGAGCAGGCATAGTGAACACGAGTGGTAGCCGTTTGTTTTCTGAGTCTGGTATCAACAAGGCACGGTGTGTCTCAGAGATACAACATAGACCCGCACAGACATCTTAATCACACATCCGCTGAGCGTTTTACAGTGACATTCAATGATTGTATACTGCGTAGCTGTGCAAAAGGAAAGACTCTGAAAGACGTATTTAATATAACAGTGAACAGCACTACCCACCGTATCATAGTGTAATGTGCACTTGAAAGAGTCGGGTCAAAGTTATGATTTACGGAGCACAGTCCTGCTAATGCTATCTGAGATCTACTAAAACCTATCTTAAGATGTGCTGGGGGATATAAACGACATCTGCAATGACAAAATGATGATGGAAACTAAAGCACATTAGTGCCCTCTGGTGACATGACCACATCCCATCACTATGCAGGCTGCAGAGTGCTCCAGCACAGAGGGGGAAAAATACCAGATATGATTTGTAGACAAAGGCAATTGTAATGTGATCAGAAGCAGCGGGGGACTGGCCTGTGCCTTGCTATGTGCCCGTGAAGGTCGCCGCCCTGTCACATATAATCCTGACCAATAGACCTGTCTGAACACGTACATACAAATCAATCACTAGGAGGGCCTGCCTGACACTGTCTGAAATGTGGGCCTCAATTATCCAGCCGACCACAAAGGTGTCCTTACTCTGCACCTTAGCATGCAGAAGCAAGCTGGCCGTGCCGAATGTGAGAACATGGTTTCATTTGATGGACTGAGGGCCCGTGTGTCATTTAGCAGAAGTACACATTTTACACTGGCTGACATTACGGGGAACATTATGAGAAATCTTCTTGAGATTGGAAAAAAAACTTAATTCTCAAGATTCTTCAAATAGCAGATGAATGAGGACTAACAGCTTCCCAATCTGCTGACATCACAAATTGACTTAGGCCAATATTAAATATTCAAAGTGACCATTGAACTGCAAAAGCCAATAAATCAATAATTCTGAAGATTGATTATGGAACATATTTAACCTGTTTGGAGAAATGAGGCCCAGTGTCACTTCCCAGATTGAGAGCTGCTGGTGAATGTGATGAGAGAGCGGTTGGCTCCATACTGGCTGACCTCAGGGGCATATTTATGCAGTACAAGGACATCAGCCATGAATACATTTGAATCAACTATCCCCTTATCTCCCATCCATTACCTTATTTACCACATTTACATTTATTACAATATCACAAGCCATAATATGTTAAAGCTGTTTTTAAACACATTTCCACATATTATAATACGGCTTTATGCAGCATCAATGGACTCCTTGGGGGTTTGTTATTATTTTCTATATCAAATTAACTTTGAAAAGCGCCAGCCCAAGGACTGATGAACTCAGCCCTCACATTCTGCCAGAGTTCTCTGACAGTAATCTATGGTTCCACTGCTCTCATAAACCCACCGCAGGCAGTTCTACCTCGCACCTCACTGAGCCTTCAATACGACCAGATAGTAGTCTGCTTATTGGACACACTGCATATGTTCGCTCACTGACCAGAACCACTTGGATGCATGCAGAACCCCTGGGTTGGGGGGTCTTTTCTGATTCAAGTGTCGCCATAACCTTGTTAACCATGCGCAATGTATGATGACAAACAGAATCACATTCATAAAGTAACACAAGATTCCTTCGGCTTAGCGTGGGCCTGGAGGTGCAGTGTGAGGACGTGGCCACAGTCAGGGGAGGGTAAGGGGGCACAGCACCATGTAACCTGCTGCAACGGTCAACCCTCAACAACAACCACGGCTACAAGACCACTCGAGACGGGGGGGCGAAGAAGCAGGAAGGTTACAGATATGCAGGTGGGGGTTAATGTTGAAACGTGTTATAAGGTGCACAGGGCTAAGAGGGTTGTCCGTCTCCATGGTTGCGTCCCATGGGAGAGATAGGTGGCGGGTTAGAGGGTTAGCTGGACTGTCAGGGCTGTGGTGAATGGGGGGAACGCGGACACATCATTCAGATGTTTATTTCAGTCTACAGGATTTGCGAAGGTGGTGGAAAAAGGCAGCCGGCTAGCGGTCTCTGCTGATGTGCTGTAACAGCTAAATGTTGACTCTCACATTTAACAGCTAAATGTTGACTCACATTTAACAGCTAAATGTTGACTCTCACATTTTTGTGCAGATTTTGAGTAATCAAGAGTAACGATTATGGGTCCCAGTAGATAAGCCCAGTATCATTAATTTGTGACCTTCTTGGTAGTGGAATAGCGGTTAATCAAAAAGAAGGACGTTAAAATAGGCTCATTGCAAATAGTGCTCAAAAAAAGAAAGATTTCTGCCCCCAAGCAACGACTATTTCTGAGGGAAACTATAACATTAAGGAACGGGGCTGACATTAAGTCAGGTTTGCAGGCACTATTGTCTTAATGTATTACGTTATGCATGTTCTGTTGATGAGGATGCTCACAGAAAAAGAGGAGAAGAGAAGAGAGAGGAGAAGAGTAGAGAAAAGAGCAAAACAGGAAGGAAGAGGAAACTGACAGAAGAGGAGAGGGGAGGGAAGAGAGGGGAGGAGAGAGGGTGAGAAGAGAGGGGAAGAGAGGGGAGGAGAGAGGGTGAGAAGAGAGGGGAAGAGAGGGGAGGAGAGAGGGTGAGAAGAGAGGGGAAGAGAGGGGAGGAGAGGGAGGGAAGAGAGGGGAGGAGAGGGAGGGAAGAAAGGGGAGGAGAGGGGAGGAGAGGGGGTGAGAAGATAGGGGAAGAGAGGGGATGAGAGGGGAGGAGAGGGAAAGAGAAGGGAGGGGAGGAGGAGGGGAAGAGAGGGGAGGGAAGAGATGGGAGAACAGGCAAGGGGAAGAGAGGGGAGGGGAGGGGAGGGAAAAGAGGGGAGGAGAGAGGGAGGGGAGGAGAGGAGAGGAGAAGAGAGGGGAGGAGAGGGGAAGAAAAGGGAGGGGAGGAAAGAATAGGGGAGAGGAGGGGAGAGAGCGAGAAAAAATAAGGGAGGACAGGGGAGGTAAGAGAATGGGAGGGAGAGAAGAGGAGGCAGGAGGGAAGGAAAGGATAGGGAGAGGAGGGGTGAGAGAGGAGAGGTAAGGGGAGAGGAGGGAGAATAGAGATGGGGGAGAGGAGAAGGTAGAAGGAGTAGAAGAGGGAAGCAGCATGTGTGTGCCCCTGCCTCACGACAGCCCTGCTAGAGGGGGGGAGGGGGGAGGGGGGAGGTGTCTCTTACCAGTCTTTGACCAAGACTCACTTGAGCGTGAGGCGGGGGTCTCCGTACGGGGCATAGGGAGAAATGTTTAGTACGAACTCCTTGGGCGGATAGGAGCTCCACCTCTGCTGCACTGTGCTGCTGTCATTGTTATTCCAAAAGTCTCTGTCTAGGTCGCTGTGGCCAGAGAGAGAGACAGGTCAGAGCAACACAACCACGGACAGCCGTGGCAGCGGCAGGCCTCCTCAGCCTGCCTCAGACACACCCTCCTGGCGCCCTGCAGGAGGGGGGCGGGGCTCCAGCCGGGGGGCTCCAGCCCTCAAAGGCACCGGCACAAGGGACTTTGTAATAAATGACAAGAAACAAGTAAATCCACGTCTTTGACCATGCTTACACTCACGTTAAATGAGAAGGGTGGGAAAGAGAGGGCAACATTGAGGGGTTGGGGGGTTCACTAAAGAAGCTTACACACTGTGCTGACGCATGTGGAGACAGATCAGGGGCAGGGGGAGAGAGAGAGAGAGGTTATTCAGATACAGAAGAAGAAAGAGAAAGTTAGATCACAAGGCACACAAGCGCGCGTGTAGACCTGGTCTGAAACAGCGAGCTTGTCCGGTCAGACCAGCTCGGTCCGGCCGCATGGGGAAAGCACGCCAGCAGATAAGGCAGTGAGGTCATAAATCACAGGAGTGGTTAGAAACGATGAGGGAGAAAGTGAGTGTAATCACCGATGCCATTAGAAGTCACACAGTGGTCATATAGAGAAGACTAAAGCAGAGGGAGAGAGAGAGAGAGAGACACAGAGCAGGAGGGAGAGAAGCAGAGGCAGCGCTCAACACAGAGAGAAGGAGCTGAAGCTGAGATGACAAGCAGAGAGCTCACAGAGGCTGCTCCTGGAGACGGAAGATACTAAAGTCACCTAGGGAACAATAGGATGGAGGAAAAAAAAAAAAAAAATAGATTTCCCCAGAACCAGAATCGTTCTGGTGTAATTTCCATGTTTTATTTCTCTTTACACGCACACAGATGGAAATGAGGTGCATAGAAACACCCCGACATGAGATGAGACAGCAGCTGCTGGTCAGTGAAGGCAGGGCTGCCCTGAAGAAGGCAACACGCTGAACACAAAGCTACCGCCTCGCTTCAGTCAGAGCCGGCCAATATACCCATCCATCCGGCCCCTTTTAACAACTGCTTGATGAAATCATTCTGAATATGTATCCCGGGATTGGGCCGGAGTCAGCTGCCAGGAGCTACAGATACACACACCCTTTGGTATTGTTCTGCGGTGATCTCAATTAGCACTTTCATCCAAAGCCCTCCGACGTGGATGGAGGCTTTTTAGGGACACTTCTTATCGTTTTCAGTTGGACAACAACTGAGATGCGGTGCCCATGAGCACCGTGCCCTCCCATTGGCCAAACCTTTAGGTGTATAGCGTGGCAGATAAAACAATCCCAGTCCAATCTATTACGACTGATTACATCATCGACATTTCTGCTCAGGTCTATCTGTTCTACCCGGAGATCTCACTCAATTAAAATCAAGCAAAGGCCTAATTATCTGTTTTCCTTTCGTGTGTTGTACACTTAGGGACTTTAAGTGGGAACCAAATGGAGTTGATTACCACTGGACTGGTAGTCCAGCCCGTTGCCAAGCACCTACTTGATGGCTTTCTTCTCCCCGCGCCCACGGGCCGAGTCTGGAGTGTCGGCTGTCTCCACTCCAGGTTTGTTCCTCTTCCCCTTGAGAGAGCGGCAAGAAGGGGACAGAAGCAAAAAGGTTAGCTTAGATCTGTTAGCTTTGGGGGCGCTGTGTCTCCCCGTGTGCATTTCAAGTGTAAATCCACCTCCACCACCTCCACCACCACCCCCACCTCCACCTCCACCTCCTCCACCCCCCCCCCCCCCCCCACCCCACCCCCCCGTGTATTATCTCGGCAGCTCTGCGCGATCATTCCTTTAGCTGATGGTTTTCTGATTACGCTCATCAGACTGAAAAGCGATTCTGCGGTGAAGAGACGTTCCTGACTGATCATTATTTTCACCACCCTGCCATTTAGACGGCAATTGCTGCTTTCGAGGCAATCTGGCGGAGATCGGACGCACAACTTGTGTGCTGCGCTTGAACCTGATCCTCCCGCAGCTCGAGCGCGCTCCGCTGTAACCATGGAAATAATGGCAAATGTTGAGGCTTGAAAAGGGTGAGGTCTGTCGGGTGCGTGCTGCTGGGAAGGCTCATTACTGGTGAAGGTGTTTCACACGTGTCACCCAGCAGTTCATCTCTATTGACAATTTGCCACAAAGACGAGCGGGGGGGGGAGAGCCCCGTGGCCACCGCCGTGCGCTGAAGGTGACGGTCTGGTACACATCCAGGATGGGAAGAGTCTCTCCACGCCAGAAAATAGATGGGAGTAAAACACACCGAGCCATTCCCCCGGCTCGGCATGTCCAATTGAATCTTTTCTTGGCTAAGGGGTTATTTCCTGCTGTGGGCTCGCAGAGAGCTGAGAGAGAGAGAGAGAGAGAGAGAGAGAGAGAGAGAGAGAGAGAGAGAGAGAGAGAGAGAGAGAGAGAGAGTTGGAGGCTCATGGCTTGGGGCTGAAAGATGGACGATTACATGGACTGGACATGTTCTCATCGTCTCCCCTGTTCTCTCGTCCTGAGAACTGGCCGCTCCACAGTAGAGCATGCCTCTATTACCAGATTGGCCAGTTTGGACAAATGAGTGCACTGGAGGAGCAGCCTTCCAGAGCTACTTCCATTAGTGGCAGCTCCTGCTGGCCCGACCAGGAAGGGCACTCTGTATTTAAGACTATGTGGAGTTACCGGTTTCCAGGAAGCCGATTGCTTTCCCTATGGTGAGGCATCACATGCCCTGAAACATGTAGCTAGCACACCTTCATCCCACCTTATTACACACAAGAACACAGAGGCAATCAGTGGTTCTGCGGAAGCATGCGGAGAGGGACACAGGGCAACCATCTGAAGGTTACGTAGGAGTTGTCACAGCCAATTGGTCTCAGAAAAAGAATGACGCCCGTTCATGAATGAAGTGCGTTTATGGAAAAGCAAATGGAGGTGGCGTTCACATGGCCACAGGGACGTCCATACGAGGCAGCCTCCATTGGGCTTTATGTCTGCTGCTCTGAAGCCAGGGCCTAACGCTGGGTTTGAACACAGTCAGTTCAGCAAGAGATGTGCACTTCAGTGCTGCAGAGCAAAACAAAGACCAAAGAGCATCTGTCAGACGCAACAAGACACACAGCTGCTCTTCCATTGTGTGATCATTGAAACAACACAATACAATTCCAGCACAAACTGTAATTGAAACGTACCATTATAATATTAGATTATTATTATATATGGGTTATTATGACCTCAACATCTACACCCATTTTTTGATATTCAACACAGGGGAATAAAACAGAAAGACATAATACAGTGTGAACAACTAAACTGCACTGCCCTTCATGTAACAAAAGGTTTGACAAGCACAAATCTTGGTCAGCTTTAACGTGGTCTTTGGTGCAGAATTTCACCCATGACTTGTCAGTTGTCTGTACTAAGGGCAGTACAGCGCGATACATTAGGCTTGTCTTGCAAGTTAACGAGACAATTCTCCAAACTAACTTTTAAATCATATCACCTCACCACTTCACATGTCATCCTTTACCTTGATAGCATTTTATTCGGGGCACCAAAATGAAAATTACTTATTTAAAATGGAACCCATTTTGCAACAACGCACTTGGTCTATACAAAGATATTAGCAATGTGCTAAAGCACCCACCACATAAAGCACTGTTTGAAGCAGGGCTATTTCTGGTGAGGGCGAAACACGTTAAAATTTCTGGCAGGTGAAAAACAAGCTATCAGGGGAAATTCATGAATCATTTAACACGTCCGTAAACATGGCGGAAAGGTGGGAACAGAGGGAGAATGAGCGAGAGTCCAGCAGAGATAAAGAAGCCGGGGCTGGAAAAAGAAATAACAAAATGCAGCAAAAAAAATAAAAGAGAGAGAGGATGGCTGAACAGGGGGCCGGTGAGCAGATGAAGAAGCAGGGGGAAATGGAGGAACAGCAGGTGAGACAAAGGAATTGGAAAGGAGGGGACAGGTGTGAAGAGTGAAAAGAGAAAGAGGAGGACTGAGTGACAGGCGGTCCCGGGGGGGGCGGGGGTTGTAAAAAACAAGGGAGGACTCAGACAGCCTGGGCTGTGGGACTCGCACACCCGTGCACAAACGTGCACAAACACATGACTGTTGATCCACTTTGATTGGTATGGAGCCTACGTGTTGTGAATGAATGACATGAATTTCACTATGTGAGATAAACGGATGTAAACAAAAACATAATAACTCTGCAAGGTCACAGGCAAGCACAGAGCTTACCTCTCATATATGACAGAAATAATAACACTTTAATTCAGCTAATTCCAATTTAAAGCAGTCATCTTCGCATTAGATGACTAACAGCTTTGGTGGCCACTAATCCCCGGCTCCAGCTGCAGACTAAAACGCTCACTAAACGCCACCCCCAAAAAGATATGAGGAGCCAACAATGAGTCCCACCCATGTAACCCACGCTCTGTACTTGAAAAGCAGACGATGACAATACGGGCCGAGGCAGACTGAGGAAGGCGAGGCCGTGGGTCTGGCTGACTAACAGAGAGACAAAAGGGACCGAGTGCAGCTACCACTCTCCTGGCTGGCCAACAGAGAGACAAAAGGGGCAGAGTACCACTCTCTCCATCCATGCGCTGGCAGACGTGTGGCTTCGACCCCCAGCTGTGTTTGTTTTCTGTTGAATTAGCAGTCAGACGAGGGTATCCATACGCACTCAATATCATCCAGTTCACACTATAATTAGCTCAAAGTGCGCTTCATTCAAACCGTCATCCAACTACTAAATCATCGGCTGATCATTTAGATTACCGGTCCCTTTTTTTTTTGCATCTGTCAAAACAATGCCTTTACCTGTAACCCACTTTGCCATTCGCTGCTGTGGCAAAGCTAATGGTTGCCACTTAATCACACACATAAAGCCGTAAAATCAGCCTCTATATGATTTATATCTGACCTAACTGGTGAGGGTCCAGGGCTCCTTTGTCCACGCTAATGCATAACCATTATATCACGCCCATGTGCGTCGGGGGTGCGCGCCTTTTTTTCTTCTCTCTATAATTCCATAATGACTACAACGTCCATGTATCCCCGTCCCCTTTGTTCACATGACTATCAGTCTCTTCAGCGTCGCATTGATGAACTCCTACTCCTTATGCCCGAGACTGGAGGCTGGCTCTGGCTGCTGGTGCCGACGGAGGCTGCATCATGTGTGAACTCAGCCAGCTCCGACCTACAGGCCACTATCAACAACTGTGTGAGCCATCAAAGAGAACCAGGCTTATGAGAGTGCACGGGGTTTGAATGGCAATGGCCTGCTGTTGCTCAGACAGATGTTAGCCACACGTCAGCCATGTTGGGGTGGAAATATCACACTCCAAAAGCAAGTGGCTAATGGCATTCATCCACGGCCCCTGTACAACATGGCAATAGCGTGGAAAACGGTGCACATGTTTAGAATACATCATTATCAAATGATGACAGCCATGGCTGCAACAACAGCTAGCTATATGTTTGTCGGAAAAGGACGACTAATGCATGCAGAAACAAGGAAGAACGTATTCAAAATATATAAATCTGAATAAAATATTCTTGTATATATTCTGTCTTATAAAACTACAGTTCTATTTTGAGCTGTAGTTTTATGACAGTATATATATTCTTGTATATATTCTGTCTTATAAAACTACAGCTCAAAATAGAACTGGAACCATCAAACTGGGAGATGAAACAACAACAATATAAAAGCAAATAAAAAAACAGCCATTCTTATAGGAGGACATTCATTAATCACAGGACCTGTCAGATGTGTGACCCGGCGCTGGCACGGCCCGTCTTTACTTCACTTAACGCTCCGCCCGCCTCAGAGCCAGCCAAGTCTAAAGCTCCTCCTCAGACAGCAGAGGGGGAGGACGCTGTTCATAAATAATACTTCCAGAGGGACAGCAGCCATTGCAGCAGGAAGGTAGCATCTTCTGATTACACATGAAAACTAAATTAAATAAAACACCTCGCTCGACATTTCCATGAATCATGGTCAACTAAGAGCGCGCCCCGCAGGCCCAGAGCAGGGGACGCCGGCGTGGCGCCCGGGGTGAGAGCTGCTGTCCTCCTGACACACTGGAGACAGGCCAACAGAGATGCATCACAGCTCACGTTAACCATGCATGTGGTGGGGATGATGTTCATCCTGAGTGGCGCTGGTGGTACATCTTTTTTTTATCGATGCATGCCGAATCTGCATATATGAATATGTATAAAATATTGTACGCAATGGATAATCGGGTCATTCGGCACCAAGTTCAAAGTGTTCGTGTTAATGCAGATTTAAAGTGTGTGTACTTTCTAATTATGGGCTCCAGGGATAAGGTGCAATGTGAAATATATAATGAGAAAGATCAAAGTGCCAGGATTATACAGGTACGACATGGATGAATTATACTATAGTATACCATACTATATTCCCACTATACTTTAGTATACTATATTACTATAGTACTCAAACTATACTTTAAAAAACACCTTAATGATTCAGTAATGATTTCAGTTTTGAGATGCTGTCATGTTTATCAATAATAATAATTATGGCATTTGACATTTATGTAATTACACACATATTTAACATGAGTTTTAGAGATACTCGTACACAGATGAAAGGCAGGGATTCTCATTGCTTCTCCATGGTTGCATCTTTGTGTGCACCTTGCGTCCTGCACTCTGATAACCTGCACACAGCACCGTACCCATTGGGCCGGCTGGGGAGCGACACTGCACCACTGATACAAAACACCTTCCCTGACGGGCTGCAGGTGCTGCTGGGGGGGGGTGTGTGTGGCCCCTGGCAGGGTCATTAGGCCG
>JAXIVH010000013.1:2149678-2174540 GCA_036785325.1 Urophycis tenuis
GTCATATGTAGAAAGTGCAGCTCCATGTCAACATAATGCTGTTGCAATTGCAAGACCATGGTGATTACACGAGTGATGAGAGGGGCTTCATTCTGAGGAGAGTACCAAAGCACTTTTTGGATTGGTCCTGCTCATTAAAAAAGACAAGTGAGCCGAACAGTCCACCAAACCTTTTGATCAGCAGCCTTTAGAAGTGGAAGCACACTTGAACTTGAAAGAGACCCTCTCCTCTTGCGTTCTGCCGCTGTGTCTTTCATATGTTGTGGAAGAACTACACAAACAGTGTACAGAACAGAGCGGCCCGGGGAGGAGGGGGGAGTCATATAGTTATGCTCTTTCACAAACACACCAAGGTCCAGCCAGGCAGGCAGGGAGAGAGAGATGGGTCCTGAAGGGGCCGATTCAACACAAGTACAGAGGCTCCTTTCAGAGAGGGCGCCAGCAAGCCAGCTGCAGAAATAACACCTCCTCTATGTATTTTCTTCCGAGGGAGCTGTACCGCGTGCATGCAGGGGGCTGTGGCTCGCGTGCGCAGAGCCGAGGCGTGCAGAAAGGTACCGGTCCTGAGGGGTTAGACAGCTCGTTAATTGGACAGGCGGAACAGCGGCAGTGGCCACAGAATACCTGCTGCCACACGGCATCTCTGTGCTCAGACTTGAGGTGAGCGGGGCGCAGGCATCTCAGGGGGTTTGGGTTGCAAAGCTGTTGCCAGAGCCTAATCACCCCAGTATGAGCCGTATTCTCTGTAATTAAGCCTTTGTATTGGTCTCCTCGCATCTAATAGTAGACTTTTACACTAATCTTTTGCTATCCTAGTCAACCGTCTCTAATGTGATACGGACGATCCCCTGTGCTAGTGTGTGAGATACGGTCCATTCAGACTGTTGTGATCGTATGAGAAGAAAGCTTTTAGCGCATGAAGACGCAGGAACTAAGGCATGGGGAGGAAACAGTGTAGGTGTTGAGGAAGAGCTATAACAGCTTGCTCCCAGTGAAATCGTGCAATCATCAAATCCCATTATGGTGGGGACTGAAAAAAAGGAAAACATGACATTTTAGCCCAGCAGAGGAAACAGATGTATTAGATAATGAGGAACACGGCAATTTATTGTGCGGAAAGAAAGTTTGTCTACTAAAAAAAAAACTTTTCAGGAAATCTTAAAGTAAGATGGTACTTAACAAATGCAGGAAGCAGAGACAATTGGCTGTCATTAGTAAGTGGAGACTATTAGCTCATGAGCCACCACTCTCTCATGGGCCAAAAGGTTTGATCTCCAGCCAGGCTCCCTCTCTTATCGCGATGACTCAACTACAGCATCCTGGACGAACGGCCGGAATTCATTAGTTACAACGGGGGGCAGCAGCAGCCATGTGGCAGCAGGGCTTAACACTGTTCCGGGGAGGCCGAGACAGGTGGTTTTCAACAGCCAGACAGCCGCCAGTAAAGACCTGGAGAGGTTGAAAACACCTGTGGAGAGACAGACAAGAGTGGCTTTTGCATCCGCTGACGAGAGCTATGGCCTTGCTCTGTCTGTCTGTCTGTCTCTCATTCTGGCATCTCTCTCTCTCTCTCTCTCTCTCTCTCTCTCTCTCTCTCACTCTCTCTCTCTCTCTCTCTCTCTCTCTTCCTCTCTCTCTCTCTCTCTCTCTCTCTCTCTCTCTCTCTCTTCCTCTCTCTCTCTCTCTCTCTCTCTCTCTCTCTCTCTTCCTCTCTCTCTCTCTCTCTCTCTCTCTCTCTCTCTCTTCCTCTCTCTCTCTCTCTCTCTCTCTCTCTCTCTCTCTCTCTCTCTCTCTTCCTCTCTCTCTCTCTCTGTGGCATTGCACTTCTCATGGCTGTGCCGCAGCACTGCGAGGAGAAATGCTGGCAAGAGAAACGGAGAGAGAGAAAGAGAGACAAAGAGAGAGAGTGAGAGAGATAGATAGATAGATAGAGAGACAGAGATAGAGAGAGAGAGAGAGAGAGAGAGAGAGAGAGAGAGAGAGAGAGAGAGAGAAGACTGCCACCCACTGACTGTCTGCTCTCAGACGGACACTGTGGAAGGCCTTGGCTGCATGACATCAGATGGGCTTCAGCAGCGCGCCAGGCGGGACTAGCGCTGAACACAGCAACACGTCATGTGACACATGGCAGGTGCCACCTATAACAGCTCCATCATCCCATCAGCACCTCTGACTCAACCAAATCTGGAGTCTCAGCATGTACACAAGCTGTGGCCGTGCGTGTGTTTAAGTATAGTATATAGTATGAGAAACTCACCGGCAAAATGTGAAATATCACCACGAGAACTGGAGACATACATACATTTTGACATGAAGTGAGAAGTGGGCCGAGCATGGAAGATAGACAGTATGAGGGCTCCTTCTGCAACAAATAACAGCAATGCTTCTACTTTTGTGACTTCGGGCAACTGCTGGAATATATTATGAATCAGTGACCTTGTAACTCTACAGATCCATCTTTCCTTGGGCTAATGTGTCAAAATGGGATTGTTTAAATGTCAAGTGTAAAACCCCAACCCAGAGCTGGGCTGGTGGAGACACTAACGTGGCCCTACTTTCTGTCAGCAGTGGGTCTCTTTGGGACTCCTCTGTAACTGCTTGCATTGCCGTTATAATCAGGGGTGAAAGTAAGCCGGTTCTGGCCGGTACGGCATACCACTAAAAGATGTGGAGGGGGTACGTCATACCGGAAAGAAAAATATACTCTCTCTGAAAGAAATTGCACTTTCAGCATGAGAACACACCTGATAATGTCAAATTACCAGAAACACGTTTTCCCCAACATATATTGCATATAACTCGTTCTGAACTGTCTCTGTCTCTGAAGTGAAGAGACAATGAGCGAGATAGTACTGCTCAGCCATGTTGCGCCAACGTGTGCAGCTTGTACCAAAGTGTTTTAATAGACAGATGTTTGTAGCAAAGTCTCCCAAATAGAAAAGCAGAATGTGAGAGGGGGTTCAGCACAATGAACAGCATTATAACAGAGTTCATCATCAACACAGTGGGACCACCATGCAGGCAGTGGGATCCCCTTCCTTATGTAAAGACTTGGCTGGGCAAAGGAAGGAGAGCTGCTCAGTCATCAAGCGGCATGGCTCGCCATCAAACAGATGAGGACGGCTACTTCAAGCCTCTTTGGAATTTAAGTGTTTTACTTTAACTTTCACTTCTCTGTTCTGTTCCACTGTTCTGTGTCCAATGTCCAAAATGAAAAGTCAACATAGTCTTCAACTGTTATTAACTGTTAAAAACGTTACTAAAATGATTGTGTTGTTGAAATGATGTGCAATTTATTTGTAATCAAAACCTGATCCAGGGGAGTGAAAGAGTGATATACTAGTGTGATAAAAAAAGTACTAGAGCGATAAGAAGTCCAAGTTAATGCTTGAAAAGTAGACTATATTAAATAATTAAGTGTATTTTTCAGTGCGTGCTCTGCGCCCGCACTATGGGTCACTATGATAGTACTGGCGAGAAATAAATACTTTCACCCCTGGTTATAAATAAGGTCTTTTTATCGTCTTTGAATGAGTCATAAATACAATGATTTAGTAACACCTATTCCTTCTGATTTGTGTGATGTGGACTTGTATGCATGCTCTTGAGCTATTTTGCAATCTCTACATGCCTGGGCCGATTCCCTCCCCCGGCACTGCAGTAGAAAAAGTGAATTAACTGGCGAGATTGAAATGGATGACTTTCATATGAGAGCCACAGGAGGAACTCAACACATTCACCAAGGGCATTCTCCCTCTCCCTAACTCTGCCATCTAACAGGCACACTATTTCTGCAATTTGTAAGTGTCTCGGCTTCCCATTCAAACCCATATTGATAATGGATTACATTCATATATCAGCGGATGATTCAAAAACACAACTTTAAAAAAGGCTAGCCAATCGTGGTGATGCGTGATTGCCATGTACCCTATTAGCATGGCAATTCCTGCCCCTAATCATGATGCCATGTCACTGTAATTAGATATGACCAGAGACTGAAGAAGTGCCACACAGGACGACTCCGATGAAATGATAAGAACAAAAAGGGGACGCAATTGAATCCATCAGGGAGACGGTCCCCTAAGGGAGACGGTCTGCTAAGTGGTGCGTTCCTGTGTACCGCGGCCCGTGGTTTTCCTGGGCCTCCGCGCAGAGCACTCCTCTGCTGGACATCACGTCAGCAGCCGTCCCAATCGGTTCTCTGGTGTCACGCCGAGACAAATAACTGCTACGCCAGAGACCAGGTGAGCTTCTTCCTGGGGCTCAGCTAGCGGGGGAACTGGAGAGCTATTAAATATCATGGCTTCTTGGAGCTCTGAGACAACAGAGTCATTGCTCATGGGTGGGGGCCCCAGGTAACCTTGACTTTATTGACGGTTGTCCACACGGTGACAGTTGATAGAGGGAGAGGAAGACAGCTGATAGAGGGAGAGGAAGACAGCTGATAGAGGGAGAGGAAGACAGTTGATAGAGGGAGAGGAAGACAGCTGATAGAGGGAGAGGAAGACAGCTGATAGAGGGAGAGGAAGACAGCTGATAGAGGGAGAGGAAGACAGCTGATAGAGGGAGAGGAAGACAGCTGATAGAGGGAGAGGAAGACAGCTGATAGAGGGAGAGGAAGACAGTTGATAGAGGGAGAGGAAGACAGTTGATAGAGGGAGAGGAAGACAGTTGATAGAGGGAGAGGAAGACAGTTGATAGAGGGAGAGGAAGACAGTTGATAGAGGGAGAGGAAGACAGCTGATAGAGGGAGAGGAAGACAGCTGATAGAGGGAGAGGAAGACAGCTGATAGAGGGAGAGGAAGACAGCTGATAGAGGGAGAGGAAGACAGCCTCTTTGTGACGAGGAAACTGCTGGTGGACATCAGTCCTGAGGCCAGGGGGTGTGTTGCGTTGTCCCACATCTTCATTTTCAGTGGGTCTTTTTAATATCAGAAAATGCATGGGGACTACTGATAAAATAGTCAATTGTCATTTGCTCTCCTCTCCTCGGTATTGCTGTTGGGACTCTAATTACTGGAGTCTCCAAAGGTCACCCTTCTTCAGCCCGTCATGTTCTTCCTGAAGGCAGTTCTAGAGGTCCAGGAATGCCAATACAATCTTTTGTGGCTCTTATTTAATCATAACTCTCAAAGTGTTGCTCATTATCCCAAAGCCTCTCCTACAGCACAGCAGCTGCTGCACTCCCACAGGAACGTAAAATAAGGCTGTGCTCTTCCTAAAAATGTATCGATGTACACTCCTGCCCAACCTTGGGCAGATATTCCCCTTCAGTTGCCAGCATTGGCAATATGGAGGCTTAGACAAGAGATGTGCCTCTACATGCATTGCAGGCACCCACGAACTGTTCTTGACACAGATGAAATGAAATGACATGTATGTGTTGGATTGCATACGCTTTTAAGATCAGAAGAGGAGGAGGAGGAGGAGGAAGAGATGCAAGGAAGGAGGAGTCAACTGTAATGCTATCGGGGAGCAATTTGTAATGCTTGTG
This sequence comes from Urophycis tenuis, assembly GCA_036785325.1. Taxonomy (NCBI): domain Eukaryota; kingdom Metazoa; phylum Chordata; class Actinopteri; order Gadiformes; family Phycidae; genus Urophycis; species Urophycis tenuis. The sequence continues at coordinate 2,155,173 of JAXIVH010000013.1, forward strand.
CATATGCATAGAGGCCCACGGTCCCCATCTGCCCACATCATCAGCTGGTGACAAGACAGAGATGTCTCGGAAGCTCTCCCCGTATTATGTGGGCAGCGTCATAAAATCGAATCCAAGTCATTTTCCATCGGAGTTGCCTCGGGAAATGTGGCAGGCCTGTGTTTGCATGGCCGTGTGCACAAGTATGTGCACGGGCACATACTTGTGCACGTCACGGTGCCTTCTCAGTCCCTCTGTGCTTGACACTATTCCAAGTCACAATATACTGTATTTTAAATAATATCCAGGAATAAAAGCGTATAAATACTATCCATTTCCCCCCCCCCTCCCAAATGAAGCCATTATCGAGGATGTAATTAAAGTATTGGCAGGACAGTGCAGGTTTAATTGAACAGGCGCCTAAATGACAGTGATGAATAGTTCAATGGTATACTAATCCCCTCTGTGAGAGCATACACAAATCTCATCAGGTAGATTGCTACACAGCAGGACAATCTTCATATCTTAACACAATTATTTCCAACTTATTTCCCAAAACATAACTTGACAGTCGTGTTTATCTGACAGAGACAGAGACATACAATAAGACATCCACGAGTGCCAGAGTGACTCCACTTGTCAGATCTGAATTGATTTAGATTCATGACCACCTGAAGGCCCTGAATCTGCCTACTTCATTCAATTAAAGAGTCCTTGTAAAAATGACTTTATTACCTGTCTGGACAGGCCAGGCAGTGAAACCCTGGGGTGCAGTTAGTCCTGCCCTCTTGCTTAGGGATGCAGTATAGACGGGGCCAAAATGCAGCTACATTGAGTCTATCTTTAGACTCCATTAAAAAAAACACGAAAATAACATAAAAGACATGCCTACTGCTATGGGCAGTGTGTGCATCCCTGTAGCCTTTTTTTTTTTATTCCATTTTGTTGAGAATGTGCATCTGTTTGTTGATGTTCCTCGCTATACGAGACTGTGTGTGTTTGTCTTGTGTGTGTGTGTGTGTGTGTGTGTTTGTCTCTGTGTGTGTGTGTGTGTGTGTGTGTGTGTGTGTGTGTGTGTGTGTGTGTGTGTGTGTGTGTGTGTGTGTGTGTGTTTGTCTCTGTGTGTGTGTGTGTGTGTGTGTGTGTGTGTGTGTGTGTGTGTGTGTGTGTGTGTGTGTGTGCGTGTGTGTGTGTGTGTGCGATACTTGGCGCTCCCTGGAGCTGAAGCCTGGTATTGACTAGCTCGTAACTTTCCAATGTCGCTGTTGTGGTGACTGATCACTCTGCCTCGACTGTAATCACAACCTTCCCACTGCCCGGGTGTCTGGAGGGGGGGGGGGGGGGCTGCTCCATGTGACAGGTCTACGGGGGGGGGGAGGGGGGGCGGCCTCGGAGGGTGCAGCTAGTGAAAGACATAGCAGACGGAGGCCAGGGATTTCTTTGTGGCGATAGCTGCTGCCTTCATGTGTCTGTCTAGGTACAAATGGCATTCACTCTGTAATTCCCGTTCACTCAGGAGTAAAGCGGCAGAGTAACTGGCTGTTTCCTCAGATGGAGCCCTAACAACCTCACCTCTCACACACCGACAACCCCTTCCTGCAAGTCCGCTGACCTTTGTCGTCAGTGGATGTCATTGAATTACAGTAAAGCTTGTCAACGGTCAAGCTGAGCCTCTTATACTGGGTGCAGAGTAAAGGCCGCCAGGGACTGGGCTATCAACAGGCTCAGTGTCAGTGGAGTATTTAGATCCCTTCCCCAACCTCTCTCCCTCTGCCTCCCTGGCTCCAGCACAACATCCTCCACAGACAGATAGTCTTTATTCTAAGATGCCAAGGTTAGCGGAAGGGCAAACAAGCACAAGGCAATAATGCTGTAAATCTATGACACAATCTATGCTCCCTTTCCATTTAGGAGGAGGTACAAGATCTCTACTGTTGCGCATAAAATAAACATGTGTGCAGGTACGTATTTTTGCCTTTGTTGTTATTATTACACTGTAACTAAACATAGTTTAGCTAAATATGGCTACGGCCTTGAGTCCCGCTGTCTATTGCTTGAGTGACTGTGAATATTTAGCTTGTAGAACCGTCAACAGTTTACAGCTGGTTAGCACCCAGCAGCCTGAGATGTATTGATGGTGCTGAGCAGCTGCTCGCTCAGAGCAGAATACGGTGAAGGGACTCCTGGGAAATATAGTTTTCCTATGCTTTCCATGGCATACACTTCTGCGGGGAGCGGCGTGTCATTCTTCCTCCACATTAACTCAATTACACAGCACCTGAGGACATCTTGAGCTTGGCTACATATTGTAATGACTTAATGTCTGTTCACAAGCCATTAGAAACTGTTTCCCAGGTACACGCTGCAGTCACCTGCACCGAGGAGCGCCCAGGCGCCCGGCGCCCGGCGTTCCTCCGGTGGGCGGCCGGTGGTGTGCTGACAGCAGCGCCACGCCGCCGGCCGCCGCTCGCCGTGTCGTGCTGTTTGGCTGGCAGGGCAGCAGGAAATAAGTGGCCGCCTCCGCCACTGCCCTGAGGCAGAGTGACACACACACACACAGCGCTCACACCTACTTGACTTCGCCACCCCGACCTCCAGACGAGAAGGTAATTTGGCTAACTACCGAGGACATGACCATCGGACCAGCGCCGAGGAGAGCGTAAGGTGCGAGGGCTTCTCACCTGCCGAGAAACACTGTGAGACACACACACACACACACACACACACAGACACACACACACACACACACACACACACACACAGACACACACACATACTCACACACACACACACACACACACACACACAGACACACACACACACACACACTCATACACACACACACACACACACACACACACACACACACACACACCGACACACACACACACACACACACACATACTCACACACACACACACACAGAGACACACACACACACACAGACACACACACATACACACACACACACACACATACTCACACACACACACACACACACACACACACACACACACACACACACACACACACACACACACACACAGACACACACACATACTCACACACACACACACACACACACACACACACAGACACACACACACACACACACACATACTCACACACACACACACACACAGAGACACACACACACACACAGACACACACACACACATACACATACTCACACACACACACACACACACACACAGACACACACACACACACACTGACACACACACACAGACACACACACACACATAGATACACACACACACACACACACATACACACACACACAGACATACACACACACACACACAGACACACACACACACACACACCGACACACACCGACACACACCGACACACACACACAGACACACACACACACACACAGACACACACACACACACAGAGACACACACACACACACTCACACACACAAACAAACACACACACACACACACACACACAGACAAACACACACTCCATAATAAGCTAATACGTCTCGCCTGCAAGGTAATTCAAGCAAAAGCGGCGTATGTTACAAAACACAAAGGCTAAGGGACGGAGGACGGTGCATTATCTGAGGACTCAGGTGAGCTCCCCACCTGGGTTGTGGCCCACACCCCCACCTGACCGGAGCCCTAGCAGCCGGCAGTAACGTGGAGCCATCGTGAGCGCATGCATGATTGATCAACTCCCTCTGGAACTCTCCAGGCACCATGTGATGTGCAAAAGGGCCACTGGAACAACAGGTTCTGTGGCCGGTCGGGGAGCATCTGTTAAATCAAAAGAAGGACAAACAGTGCAGCAGGGGCTGGTGATTTGTATGCATCCTGACCTTTAAGCCTACTCAGGGGCGCTCTCAGCACGCAGAGCTTTTTGAGAGCTGTTTTAAAACAAAGGCTCCGGGCTGATTTGGCTTTGTGGATGGAATTCAGCCTGGAAGCACATATTGTTGCATTGTCCTCTGGGATGAGTGCAGCGTGCTACTGCTGGATGTGCGTGCGTGGACAGCATGGCGTGGCTAATAAACCAACAAGACAATACCGATACGGAAGTAAATGGGTTGAACATGTCAGTGGATAATGGCTGTGAGTAGCATTATTGTCACCAAATACACCACTTACCACTTACACCACAACAGTCAGCAGCCATTCACAGGTTAATAGGATGATTGGGGCCCATCTTTGGACTAGTATTATCTAATAGGGATGTGTAAAGTGGCTAAAAGCTGTTATTTTATTCACCAATCGCTGATATACAGCAGAAATGGAAAGTGCATGCTAGTGCATCAGTGAGTAAGCATAGAGAGAGAGAGAGAGAGAGAGAGAGAGAGAGAGAGAGAGAGAGAGAGAGAGAGAGAGACAGAGAGAGAGAGGGGGGGGGGGGGACAGAGAGAGGGACCGAGAGAAAGAGAGAGAGAGAGAGAGAGAGAGAGAGAGAGAGAGAGAGAGAGAGAGAGAGAGAGAGAGAGAGAGAGAGAGAGGAAAAAGAGAGTGGCAGGGGGAGGGGTAAATATGCTAGTGTGTGTGTGGGTGTGTGTGTCTATTTGTATAATTGTTAGCTTGCATAGCTAGTGGATGCAGGGTGATTCACCAGGCTGCTCCGGAGGGTGCTAGCGTAGGCTGAGAGTTGTGTCAAATGGGACACAAAGAGGAGAAGGAGGCTTGGGAGAGGGTTTTTGATGGGAGAAGTGTACACAGTTTACCGCACCTCCAACGCCCCTCATATCCGTTTAACCCTTTGCTTGCACTCAACACATCCCTGCTTCCACAATGTTCCTGCTTCATGTATGGCTGAGTGGATGAAGTGGAAGCACTCAATATATATATAGATATAGTTTTTATCTATATATCTATATATATATATATATATATATATAGATATATAGATAATGTGTATGTGTTTGTGCATGTGTGTGTGTGTCTATGTGTGTGTGTGTGTGTGTGTGTGTGTGTGTGTGTGTGTGTGTGTCTGTGTGTGTGTGTGTGAGTGTGTGTGTCTGTGTGTGTGTCTGTGTGTGTGTGGGTGTGCGTGCATGCATGCGTGTGTGTGTGTGTGTGTACGTGTGTGTATGTGTGTGTGTGTGTGCCTGTGTGTATGTGTGTGTGTGTGTGTGTATGTGTGTGTGTGTGTGTGTGTGTGTGTGTGTGTGTGTGTGTGTGTGTGTGTGTGTGTGTGTGTGTACCTGTGTGTATGTGTGTTTGTGTGTGTGTGTGTGTGTGTGTGTGTGTGTACGTGTGTGTGTGTGTGTGTGTGTGAGAGTGAAATGGATTGGGGGCAGTACTTAAGTAAAGCGTGTAGTGTCGTATTCCAGCATCCGAGCGTGAGTGAGTGTACAAGCCGTAGCTCAATCGGCAGCGGCTAAAAATAGAACCGGCGTGGAGCACTAATAAAATCACCCATACAGGCCAGGATGCCCTACCTCCAGGATGCCCTACCTCCAGGGTGCCCTACCTCCAGGGTGCCCTACCTCCAGGATGCCCTACCTCCAGGGTGCCCTACCTCCAGGATGCCCTACCTCCAGGATGCCCTACCTCCAGGGTGCCCTACCTCCAGGGTGCCCTACCTCCAGGATGCCCTACCTCCAGGGTGCCCTACCTCCAGGGTGCCCTACCTCCAGGATGCCCTACCTCCAGGATGCCCTACCTCCAGGGTGCCCTACCTCCAGGATGCCCTACCTCCAGGGTGCCCTACCTCCAGGGTGCCCTACCTCCAGGATGCCCTACCTCCAGGGTGCCCTACCTCCAGGCCTGGCTGCTCAGGGCCTGGCTGCTCAGGGCCTGGCTGCTCAGGGCCTGGCTGCTCAGGGCCTGGCTGCTCAGGGCCTGGCCGCGTGCAGAGGGCCCGGGGGGCTGCCGCGGGGAGAGCGGGCTCACCGCTGTACCCATGCTGCCAGACTGTGGCTGGGGGTGTTTCCTACAGTCGGGGGCTGCAGTGTGGCAGCAGGCACACACGGACATAGACTGTCACGTAGACGTGGGCACTGTGTGTGTGGCAATGGTGCCAAACATGGAAACACAGGTGAACCTTAATAACGCCTTATTTAGGTATAGTCCTGCCATAACCCCAGCAGGGGACGGCAGGATAGTTTTCATTGTTTGTTTTCCGCACCGCTGCGCAGGCAGAACTAAATGCAACAGATCCATGATTACATTGACGGGGCCCACCTGTGTTTGCCTTGCTGTGGTGCTGGTGCAACAAAACGGCCTCGCATCAGGAATGAATCAACTCGCTGTAGGCCAGAGAGTGAATTCAACCAGGATTGTGATGGATTCACACCAGATCTCATCACTCACACTGCTTATCGTGTGATTCCCTTAACATGAGTGACTTAATGCCAACTGGGTAATAACATATGCAAATGTCATTTATATGTCTTTATATGATATTAATGTTCATAAACGTGTGTTTTACATTACAGCCTTAACATGCCCTACTTGACCTTTCAGTCGATAATGGCTCAGTGAAAGTCATCGCGTCTGTTTCACTCTCGTGAAGAGACGTCATGTGACATGGACACAGCCTGCCTGCACCCCTGAGTCTGGCCACTCTCTTGTTCCTGTGTGACCTCACCTGCTATACCTTTACACGCCTCGCACTGAAACCACTCCACAGCCCATTCACTCTGTCACGTCCCTAGCTGCTCATTGTGCTTTGCGTCACACAGCACTCTCCCCAGTCTTGTGTGATTCAGGTACTAGGGGCCTGAGAGCCGGTGTCCTCATGCTGGGTGACAGGGCCGTACTGTGTTCACCGTCCAAGTGGCTGGCGGTGCAGTCTGGAGCACAGTATCACAGTATGGGAAAAGTATGACACCAAGGGCTGCTGTAGCATTAAGTAATCAGTGTGAAAAACACTGAGGGATCGAGCTATCGAGCACACACACACACACACAGGTATGTGCGTAGGCACACATGTACACACACACACACACACGTATGCACGTAGGCACACATGTACACACACACACACACACACACACACACATATGTACGTAGGCACACATGTACACACAAACACACACACACACACACACACACACACATAATTGAAAATCCTGTTTTAAAATGTTCTTCTTTCCTTTCCTACTGTTTACTACTCTTTACTGGTTGGAAAAACTAACATATTTAAAAGGCAAGCAACTAGCAAACTTTGTTTAAGAAAATGGAAATGTGGGCGCAAAATATTCTATTACTTTGTATTAATATTTTGCAGCTGTTAAAGAGATGGAGAGATTGTGTTCATTTTACGGGATTTTGACAACATGTGTGTATGTGTGTGTGTGTGTGTGTGTGTGGGGGGGGGGGGGGGGTGGTTTGGGAGGGCATTGTACAAGCATTCCTTGTACAATGCTAATTGCATTCACCCTCATGGAGAATAGAGGTTTTTCTTCCTTACATTTTAAATTAACATGCAAGCAGCCCATCGCAGATCCCCATAGGCACTCCCAGCTGTGAACGTTGCAGTATCCTGTATGGATCAAGTCAGGGCTGCGTGATAAAGGAGCCGTGGTGCGAGCTTACATTTTATACATTAATCATTTTCTCAGTGTGTCTGCCATCGATGCTGAGCGCAGGGCCTGTATGAGCAGTGCTTAATGAGATCTGCCTGACTCTCTAGGAGCCAGGAGCCATGTGCCTGTCAATCTACAACTGTGTCTGATGTGCAGTCACCCCAGCCATTGCTTATATTCTGTTTGTGTGTGTGTGTGTGTGTGTGTGTGTGTGTGTGTGTGTGTGTGTGTGTGTGTGTGTGTGTGTGTGTGTGTGTGTGTGTGTGTGTGTGTGTGTGTGAGTGTGTTTGTGCGTGCGTGCGTGCGTGCGTGCGTGTGTGTGTGTGTGCCATCAACAAATATGTGTTGTGATGATCTAAAGATAACTACAATTCTCAGGACAATTCTAAATGAAACACGTTCCCTTTAATTCAGTGGTGCTTTCTCACACTTGTCTCTCTGTCCACCATTTTAACTCCTACATAAATGTGACAGCCACTACTGAGAGAGGCATTATAACGGAGATAAGCATTATAACAGCGATAAGCATTATAACAAAGATAAGCATTAAGCCTTCCAATTCTAAGGTTCTAAGGCTGTAGCTCAGTTCCCTCCCCCTCTCTCTGTAATAAGCCGTTGAGAGTGCAACAGTCTAAAAGATGTCGATGAACCCAAGAACATTTGTATTTCAGCTTTGAGTTCCAACCTCAAATGAATGGATTGCATTCTCGGTACAGAAACTCAATCAACAAATCATTTATCATATATGGTATTTCACTTGCCAGAGTAATCACAGTAGATGGAGTCTCTGTGTTGCTTTGTGTGTTTGTCTACAAATAAAGATCCTGTCCACACTAATAACATTCTACGTCTAAGACCGCGTGGCTAGTGAGTGAAGAATGCATTGTGTTAGTATGAGGTCCAGGGTTCTCAAATGTCAACTGTCTCTTTAAGTGAATGTACTGGAAGTGAAGTCAAGTGACACCCTATGTTAGTTACAGGTCAGCCATCTGAGTAAGGGAGTGACGTCTTGTATCGTTCGTGGATACACCATAGCCCCGGAGTGTGAGCCAAACATGAAGATAACTGTGCACACTGTAAAGTGATCAACATTGCCCTGTTGAATGGAAAAGCATCGCAGGGAACAGAACAAAGCCACCACAGCTGTGAGGAACTTCTCACGTCGCCTTTCAATAGCAATACTACTACTATTCAATAGTAGTATTATTGCTATACTGCTGTATTGCTATATTTCAATAGCAATACAGCAATATTGAAAGGCGACGAAGCAGAACCAGTAGGATGTTACAATTGCTTAAATGTTAAGAATCAAAATATTGAAAACACTAAAAACAGTTGGAGCCATGATAAGAGCTGGGCTGAGGCTCTTAATGATAAGGAAAGGTCCATCACGAAGGGAGAGGAGATTTAAACTCCAACATTGGTAATGAAATCATCTTGTCTAACGGGTTAGGAAGGCGTGCATGAAACAACACGGTAAGAACACATGGATATAAATGTAAGATGCACTTTAGGAGTCCATCTCAGGAACATTGTAGTTTCACCTGATCCTTGTCCATAACATCCTCGTCTCATAACCACATAGTGTCAGTCAGCTTCTCTTAGCACCACGGTTGTCTTTACCAAAGTCCTTATGAATTGCCCTTCACACCTTCCCTTGACCTCTTGACGTTTTCCATTGAGGTTGAGGGAAAGAGCTTATGAAAGGACATAGGACGTCATTTTGTGGGCTATTTGACTCTGGCCTCAGCCTTTCATTAGCTTCCAAGGGTATCAGAAGCCACCCCTAAGAGTAACAGCCCAAACCAGAGTCACAACGCTGGGTCACACTTCATTCATCAACGAGGGCTCCAGACATCTACATGAGCTGCACGCCCCATGGCTGCTGATTTCCCCAAGCCTCGGCAAGTCAGAAAACAACAATGGAGCAATGGAGAAACCAAATGAGAGAGAGAGGAACACAATGAGGGAGAGAAAGAGGGAGCGAGAGAGACTGGCACCACCACATGTGCATGGACCACAGGCACCAAAACGGCACGTTTCTGTTCTAGAGCCCAGACCAATCACTCGTGGCGTGGATGGAGGAGCCAGCTGAATCTGGTGCGTCTCAGCTCCACTGAGGCCAGGGCTAAGCTCCCCCGACTCGCTGCTACGAATGCACAATTGCCCGGGATCCAATTCACAGAGCTCTCCCAGCTGCACCACGCCATGCTGCTTCCAAGGCAAACATCAGACGATAAGCTTGCGAGCCCCGCTAGTGAAAAAGCTAGTGGGGGTTCAAGAGGAGCAACAAAAACAGCAGTCCAGATTGTTCGCTGATGGAGCGGAAGGGGAACCAGAAGAGAGAGAGCCTCCATGCATGAGTGTGGCTACCTTTCAAAGTGGTCTGATCAGATGGTCGGCCAGGTCTTTTTCTTCCAGTCTTCCTAGTTCAATAATTGAACAGTTCTCTGGAAGACTGGTTCAGTTGATATTCAGGCTAGTTGCAAAACACGTTTTTCTTTTGTCCACATTAATATTTCAAGCATCATTTAATAAAAGGTGCCATTCCCTCTGTTTCTATCGTTTGATTTAGATATGAATTGTGAGGTTTAGTTTCATATTCTGCGGTAGTGTGGGTGAGCTTGCATTTTTATGTAAGCTCTGGGATGAGGGCTCCCTGGTGTACCTGTGTGTTTGATTCATTTACATGTACCAGTCAGGTGAATCCCTGTTTGTGTTTGAAGAGTGCAATTCTGCCCACATCATCTGTTCTTCCATCTTAACCTCATTACTTCCCTCTACTTCTGCTCCTCCTTCAGGGATGCAAGACTACTGGAATATTAATGACATTGGCCAACAGTCTCGGTGTTAAACACCCAATTTAGGTATCTTTCAACGCTGCGAGGAAATCAGGCAAACTTAACTTCCATAATATAAAAAAGGTTATCCTTCTGTCAACATGGCAGTGACGGCTGTGAACCAGGCTGTCGTCAGCTCCTGTGTGTCTGTCTAAGCTCTCCCAGAATACACTGACGTGTCTTCACTCTCTCCACACCTGTCCTGTCTCATTTCTCCTTTGCGTTTTTCTTCTTTCCCCTCCTCCTTCTCTTCTTCTTCTCCTCTGAGGCACTGATAAAAAAAGAAATGCAGGATGGCTCAGTGGCTCAACCTACTAACGTGAAGCCACACAGCCACTGGTTCTAAAACGGGGGTACACACACCCCTAGGGGTGCTTTCAAGGATTGCAGGGGATACGTGAGTTCTGCAAATTTGTCCAGTTCATTACAAGCGCGACACAGTTCACAAAACCCTAAGTATTTCCACAGCACAGCGCATCAAATAATATGCACATTCATGATTGATATCATTTTATATTCCATTCAACTAAAATAGCTCATTTAGATTGTAGGGGGAGGAGGAGCTTAGTACAAGGAGATAGAGAACCACGGGGCGACACGCCTCCTGGCCTCCCAGGTTTGATGGCACCCTGGGGGGCTGTGCTGGGTGTCATTCCCCCTCTCGTTCAGCCCACCTTCCTAGCTATCTTCACTTCCCTGTCCATAAAGGCAGAACAAGAAAACATTAAAATATATATATATATATATATATAAAGAAGAAATGCTATAATGGTGCGAGGGTAATGCATGGCTGCACTGAGCAGCAGTGAGCCGCCACCTCAGCCAGGTTTAACCTGATAGTGTCAGGGGATCCGGTCTCAGGGAGACCCGTGGCAGCACGGCAGGTGACAGGCCCATAGATCGTGGCTGCGGCCACGCAACGGTGGGCGGGCTTAATCCGGGGAGTCACCGCAAGCTGCTCTACCTGTGCTGCTAGCGCCAGTTAGATAATGAACGGCTGTGGAAGCACAATGTCCCCCGATCCTTGCTCTGCTGCTGGCAGTCACTGAAGCGAGGCAGTAAAGTGGATGTGGCACCGGCTGGGGAACGAGGGAAGGAGGAGGAAAGGAAGAAAAGGACGCAGAAGAAATGCACAGACAGCGAAGCTGAGGATATGGCATAAATATACCCCAATCTGTCAGTCTCCCTACCTTGCCAGATATGGCCACATAGTGTGGCTCGCACAAAATCACAGATTAAGAGACAGCTACACACACAGGCACACACACACACACACACACACACACACACACACACACACACACACACACACACACACACACACACACACACACAGACGGACACGGACACACAAAACACCCATTTCCATGCAAACCAGCTCATAGTCATAACTTTTCTGGAACATGCTGTACTGAAGGGAAATTCAAGAAACCTGTTAACATTTGTACTTTTTGTACCATTTCATTTGTTTGTACCATACAATTTCACAATAATAGCCGGCCAAGGCTAATGACATATTGCCTTGATAACAGTCCATGCTTAAGCAATGCCACCATTGTTTGAAATCTAGTAAAAGTAAGATGATAATTGCGTTTGGAATGTTTCACCTGCTGCGTGCTTTGGATTGAATAAATAACATACATTTTGTCTGAAAGGTAATGTTTTTTTTACCAAGATAGATGTATTTGTACATGTGGAATTTCAAACTGACGTTTGAAATATAGTATTTGGTGGATATAAACATTTTTATTCTTATCTAGATTACTGTGTCAATGGAATTATCTGTTCATCATTAAATGATTACGTCAATATCCGATGAGTAAACAAAGACCAAGATGTCTAAAATCTGCAACCCTCTGCAAGATGTTGGCATTAACCTCAGCTGACCACACAATGGATGAACTCTTGTACCCATGTGAAGCAGTAATCATGTGTTATCAGTATCCAGCACACCACTGCTTTGGTGGGAGATAACATCCCACAGCGGCACAGCCAGACAAAATCTATCCCATCTGCACAATGTGCTCCAAATACAGACACAAATGTAAGCACTTGAACACATAATCTATCCTGTGATGTACGTACAGGGCTGTTATGTTGAACGAACCACTGGTACCTCTCAACAATAAGGTGCTGTTGTTGATCAACATCATCATGAAAATGATGTCATTAGGGCTTTTACAATTGCATTCTCTTATTGCTTAGCCTACACCCTCGCGGTTTGGTGCACCATTTCTATTCTTTGGACAGCATTGTCATCATCACTTTGAACCAATCAGGTATCCTATCTTGGGACATATTCTGTCTGAGATCTACCGCCTTCAGCGTGGTTGTTTTGGACAAAAAACCTTTGTGGACTAGTGTTTTCACATTGAATCTAAAGCAGTGCTATTCATGCAATTCTTCTAAAATGTTGATACTTAACAAACTCATTGCTAGCTTCTTTACATCTAGATATAAATCTGTTAAAGTCCCGTTCCCGGTGGGGTTAAAATGCTCTCCGTTTAATAAACATACATGTTAAGTATATTTTGAACCCCACGATAACCTCACAGGACTTGAAATGGATTATATGTAACGTTGACCTGACGCTGTATGACAGGATTTATGAATATGGCAAAGTGGGCCCTCGAAGTGAACCAATGTTTGGGTACAACAGTTCTGCATTCTCAGAGCGGTCTAGAGTAAAGTGTTCACATGGTTATCCTATGCACATCAGTGGTGCTAGTTGGCACATTGAGTCCAACTTTGAGACAAAGTAATTGGTTTGTGCAAACAGCTGTGATGGCAGCAACGAGACCAGCATTTACCAAAACATTGACAGACGCAGATATTTTGTGGATTTAAGAATTGATTACACCTTGGATAATCAAGCTAACTTGCCCCCCGAGATAAGGACATGTGGATCATCAGCATATCTTCAAAAGCCCATTGCAGCCCTAGGAAGTAGGTAAAATCACGTTAACTTGCAGTTTCCTTGACCCAGAAAGCTACTAATAATGATACAGCGTGATGGGTCATAAATGAGACTAGGTTCGTTCAGAAACTGTGGGTTTGCATACCAAAACTGTTTTCTCAGCTTAGACACACCAGAAGAACCTTTCTAATATTGGCTAGTGTTAGTGTAAGGCTATCCTGCATTTACATATGTCCACACATTTATACATAGAGCACAAGCACAGGCATGAGCATATTTGCTGCTATAATATTAAATCAAAATTTAGATTTTTTTTTATTTAGTATTTGATGTGATTTACACAAAATAAATCAAGTTTTTCCCAGGTCATTTTAAAGACATTAGCCACAGACAAAACAACATTTTATGGTAGTGTGTCTTTAAGTTGTAAGATACATCAAAAGACACTACAGCAGTGTGATGAAATTTAGTCTACGTATCAATTAAAAAAGAGCATAATAAGAGCATAGTAAGTCTAAGGCACGTTTGTTAACCATCAATCAATTAAATATCTCCCAGGTGTTTTAGAAGAATTTGCACTTCCAAGCAATTTCCTGCATCTTACATGGCTTATTGACGAGACAACCTTTTTAAAGTGTCCTCTCAAAGCCCTTAGTGGCCAAATGACAAGCAAGAGCACTATCAAGATGCTCGATTATCCCCATTAACACCACAAAATCATTGTTGGATCAATGCAATTTACCGTGCATGAGAAGAAGGTTCGCATCTTCAACAATGAAGGATGTACAGAATAGCATAGGTATACAGTCCAGATAATGCACAGATTGCTTTCTATGCCATGTCACATGTCACATGTTACATGTTACATATTACATGTACCGACAATGATACAGAGGAGATGGGAGAAAAGAGGACACGAGATCATGGATCCACACAAAGACCTGGGAGGTTACATAACAGCATCACACACAACCCCATTAGACAATCAAACAAGCACAGATACACACATTACACACAATCGCATGGTCACGTGCATGCATGTTGCCCAACATACATGTCCAGAGCACTGATCGAGCCAATTTGCAGTTTCAAATATATGAAGAAATTAACAAAATGATCACGAGGAGTAAGAATCGCTAGTCTGTAAAAGCAGCCACATTACGCTCCCTGTCAATGTCCCTGCACATAATTCTCCCATGTCTTCGACCCGTATCCATCCATCTCTATCTGTGTATGTGACAGCCTCACATCCAAGCCAATTTTCTGCCACCTAGCCTTCTCCCTTTTACCACATAAGCCTCCCTATCGCTCTCTCCCACCCCGCCCCGCCCCCCCTCACGCACACACACAGACACACACAGACACACACATACAGTAGAGGCAGACACACAAAGAAACAATCGCACAGGGCCTCCTCTCCTCTGCGTGACCTTCACAAGCTAGCACTCCAGGGCTCTGCTTCTGCTCTGCTTCTCCCTCTCTCCCCCCTCTCTCTATCTCACGCTCTCCATCTCTTCACACTTCCTTCCCCTCGGTCGTCTGCTGCCCTGCCTCTTCAATCCCATCACTCTTTCTCTTTTCTCCCCAGCTGTTCCACAACAGTGCAAACGGCTTCCACTTGCAGACTAGACATGGACGAGGGGAAGGAGAGCCAGTGGAGATAGCAGACACACGCACGCACGCACACACGCACACACACACACACACACACACACACACACACACACACACACACACACACACACAGACACACACACACACACACACACACACACACACACACACACACAGACACACGCACACACACACACAAACACACACACACACACACACACACACACACACACACACACACACACACACACACACACACACACACACAACTGGAGGGACCTCCCCTCTCTCTCTCTCTCTGTGTCTCCCTCGGCCGCCCAGAGCCCAGAGGCAGTGCATTGTAACAATAACTATCAACAAGCCGAGGGCAGGAGGACCTGTTAGGGCTCCTGTTTTTCATACAAAAGAATGGAAAAACAGCCTTCATTCATACTGTAAGGCAAAGGCTTGCATAAGCTTGGGGAATTAATAATTAAGATAGAAGGTATTGAATAATTAGTCACCTTGCGCTGAGGGTAATACAGCGGACGTACTGTATGTATCACCTCTACATATTCTAAGAAAAGCCCCGATGTCACGGCCCATTTTAAAGTCCTAAATGCATTTCTTATGATTCTTAGCAGTCGCGCATTCTCAATGTGGATGGCTGCAGGGGAGTCACAGTTCCTAAATATTGGTCAAGGACATTGGGAGAAAAATGTTATTTCTCAATGCATAAGTTTGTGTAGGTTTGACCACTGACCACACGTTACCTCACAAATACCCTCGACCGGAGCGCTGTATCTGCACACAGACAGGAGAAGTTGACAGTAGTTTTGAAGCAGCGTACTGACGGTACAAACAGTGCGTCCATGTGTGGCAGACGTTCCCCTTGCACCCAGGAGCCTCAGCGCGTGGGTGGGGCGGCGGGTGCCTGGGCAGCGGGGGGTTAAATGGATGAGGATAAAGTTGTTTCGGCTACGCTCTGTTTCAGCGGCAGTCAGGAGACGTGAGGGCCGTAGATGACAACTCAATCAGCGACAGTCACCTCACTGCATTCAGAACACCACCCGGACCTTCACTGGAGATGGAAACATCAACAGTGGTGACTGCTTCAGATTGTTATATTATTGTCCTTTGACTTTTCCTATTGCCAAAAGAGTGACTCTAGTTTTGCCATGTGGGATTACCACTACAGTTATTTTGAGAGATTTGATGTAATGCACGCGATCCTAGAACAAGCTTTTGGGTCATATAATCATAATCGTTAGGTCCTATTAAATCTTCCTTTTCATTTATGTTCTTGCTCTTTAATATTTCACATGCTCATTATTACCACGGTCAGAGAAATACTGATATAATATTAAACATCTTTCGGATCATATCCAAAAATAGTCAACAGCATGTGTAAATCATGTACACCTTATGACTAAGACTTTTTTTCCTGCTCTCTCCCAGTGAAAATGCATGATGATTCAATGTGTGATTAGGCTTTCTTCAAATCCGTTGTTATGGCTTCCACTTCCATAGGGACCGGCTCCATCTCTCACTGGAACAGTGAAAGAGCAGGTCCAAATCCTGGTTTAGTTGCAGGTGTTCTTACAAAAGCATCTAATTGCCTTCATTGCAGTATTATAGTCTCATCCTCTGACTCCTTGAGATTTTCCCCATGGCTTAGTTCACAACAGCAGTACGAATAATAAATTGAAGCAGTTATCCAATTGGATATCCATTGAGAAGCTAAATAAGTGTAAGTGTGCACAAAGACGAGATTTCTTTTAAATGTCAACCACAGCCTGGGAAACTGTGCTCCACAATTAAGCTCTTCTTGTACCATTTTTCATATAGCAAGACCTCTTTGAATGTCGTGTGCAATGTCAAATGTATGTGCTAAACCTATAGGCCTATGTGTTATGCTGTTGTATAACAGTCTTCATCTTTATGTCCCATGTGAAGGACAGAATTGTCGCTAGAAGTTACCCACCAAAGCACTTCGTTGCATTTTTAAAGGCAGTTCCTGGCTATAAAATAACACATAAAATAAATGGAAACCTATAATAGGTTAAACTAACTCTAACCCTAAGTTAACATGTAGAAAAGGATAGGATAAAATAGCTATGCCTGATTTGCCTCACATCAATGTAAAACCTAGTTCTTTGTGTCATGTGTGTTGTTCTTTCCGCATCAAACAATTTTATATTTGGTGTAGAAGATGGCTTATGGTGAGCTCTCTTTAAAAAAATGGGATATGCAAAGTAATTTCCTTCTGAATTTAACACGCTAACCGCTTGTTGAACTGAACTGTTGGGCACATGTTAATAGCATTTACACCTCTGGTCCTACAGCCACCGTTTCTTAAATGGTTTCTTTCTCAAACAGCTATGGACATCAGAGATGACGGCCATCATTCGGTAACCAGCATTAGCAGAACAACCATGAAGAGGTGGCACATTGTGAATTGCTACAGGCCAATAATGACAGAGGACGAGAACACACTGACTGTTGCCTGCTGGCTGGTGAACTTTGCACCGTGTTGAATTCTTTTTTCACACACATTCTATTCTATTCATTTAAAAGCTAGAGGAAATATTTGGGGCATGCTATGAATGGCCATGACTCTTCCTCCAAAGTGCTAACGTATTTTTTCACAGTAGAGTGACTGGATGGAGGACTCCTTAAATCCCCGTAACGTGCAGTATTTTGACAGCATCCCTGCTGCCGCCACCCTCTGTGAAAGAAGCATACATTTGGCTCAAACGTATCTCTCTAGCTGTTGTAATTTGTCTTCAAGACAAAAAATCTGAAGAAGTGGGATGCTATCGAGGCAGGTCCATCATGTAGTTGAGTTATTTGGAGCGTTGGGTTGGAGGCCAGGCCCAGGCTTGGATCCCAGCCAAAATCCAAGGCCATCATCAACCTAAATCAATAGTGAAGCGACCGTCTTATCACATATCACAACTCAAGTGGTAGTAGTCTGCTCTGCATCGCAAGGCAATGGCTCAGGAGCACACGGGCATGTTCCCAAATAGTACTCTAAGTGTAAAGTTAGATAAGCAAAGAAGGTGGCATTAAAATAGCCTTCTGTGTGAACCTTTGGAAAATGTTCTTGATTGACAGACAGTTATGTCAATCTCGTCATTTGCACTGCAGCCATCTGAATTCACACATGGGAGAGCTATTGTGGCCTCACCTGAGATTTCTTCAACCAAGAGAGGCTATACAATGGTAAGCAACCTCTACCTCCTGATAATGGAATCACACAGACTCTATACTGACACAAACCAAGGTGAGAACACACAGACTCTCCGCTGACACAAACCAAGGTGAGAACACACAGACTCTCCAGACCAAGGTGAGAACACAGACTCTCCAGACCAAGGTGAGAACACAGACTCTCCAGACCAAGGTGAGAACACAGACTCTCCAGACCAAGGTGAGAACACAGACTCTCCAGACCAAGGTGAGAACACAGACTCTCCAGACCAAGGTGAGAACATAAAGTCAAAGGACCCCTCCTTGAATGCACCCCTGTCCCACTTCTGCCGTGTCCTCTGTGACTGGGATGATTCTGGAATCCATGGAGGCGCTCGCTCCAATCCTACAAAAACGTCGCGGTGAGTTCATCAGAGCTGCCGTCATGAAGCAGGAGGGCTGTCCCATGTGCTGGTGTATGAGAAGAAGACACAACCTTGTGGCTCCAGGCTTCATGGCTGCAGATCAGTCCCAAGAGATGACTTCAGAATGACTCCCCTGAGCAGAGGTGACGCGCTGGCCACTGTGTCGTTTTTACTAATCCTTAAATAATAATTTGATGAACACTAGTCCCATCGGTTTTCCTTCCTAATCTAGGTTTCAGAATGCCATCAGCATCTCTAGCCCTACAGTGGTTAGGATCATAATATTCCACTGCATGTATATTCTCCTTCAAAACCCTCAACAAATCATGCACCATCTCTACATTTCACTTTGGATGGAAACATTTTTTTTGTTTACATTACTTCACTGAGATAAAAGAAAACCACTCATATATATATATCAAGTTATAAAATGACCGGTGACTCCTTGTCAAAGGTTTTCGAGAGGCCCACAGCCAGTACGAAAATGGCCATTTCACTGTAGAAGACACTTTGAAGGCATCATCAGACACGAACAACCAATACTTGTTATAACCATCTAATCTTTCAGGCCATATCAGTCGATGTGGCCCGCGTGGCGCGTGCACATTTTCCCCGACTCCACCTTGAGACGCGGAGAGAATGAGAAGCCCACCTCCAGTCCCGTACAGTACCACGGGCTACAGCGAGGGGAAACACCCGTCAAGCAAGGAACACACTCACTCCCATAAACCAATTAAGTAGGCTATATTTGTCCATTCCGCGAACTATAACGAAAACTGCTCGATAATAACCCTCGGAGCTGATCGAATTATTAAACAATTCAAACTAAGTTGGCTGAGAAATTCGTCTCTGAACGTCAATGCTTCAGCCGAGTGATCAGGGTTCAATGAGATT
>JAXIVH010000013.1:2177240-2262391 GCA_036785325.1 Urophycis tenuis
TGCCTCATTTAGGCTTAATCAACACAGGCAGGATTGTCATGATTGTATTTTTCTATGTTTCTCATAGCAATGCAGAACGTTGTGTGCAGACAGGGAAGTACAGGTGAATGACCCGCATGCTGCTGGTTGAAGCATGAGGCTCTTATCACATACTTTAAGGTGCACAAAACTACACACACTCAAAGGAAAGGATGTGTGTGTGTGTGTGTGTGAGTGTGTGTGGTGTGTGTGTGTGTGTGTGGTGTGTGTGTGTGTGTGTGTGTGTGTGTGTGTGTGTGTGTGTGTGTGTGTGTGTGTGTGTGTGTGTGTGTGTGTGTGCGTGCGTGCATGCGTGTGTGCGTGTGTCTGTGTGGGTGCGTGCATCTCTGTTAATGACATCACCCTAATCAGACTGTCAATCAGCGGTCCCCGTGGAGGGGGAGTTCCACAGCGACAGACCATAATACCCAGGCTCTCCGGTGCGAGTAACCTTTGCCTCCAATGATGAGCTCTCATATCCGAGCCGTAAACCCGGAGGCGGGCCACGCTATTGGTCAGCCGACACTATGGACGGCTGGGGGGGGTGGGGGGGGGGGGGGGGGAGGGGCCACAGGGGACCTTTGAGCTTAACAATAACATTTACATTAAGCAGTGAGAAAGGAAATGTCAGCGTTGCCAAACACGGAAGCTCCTGTTTGACGTGCCATCTCTTATCACCTTCACTATTACTGCTGCAGCGGCCAGTCAAGGTTCACCAGCAGAGCACACTCAGCCCCCACCCTCCCCGCCACCCTTTCAAAACACACACACACACACACCTGTCTACCCTCCTTCACCTCCTCTTTTATGTTGCTCCCTGCTCTTTCTTTCCCTCGTTCTCCCCTCCCTCCTCCCCTCCCCCCTCGCTGCCAGCAGCCCTGCTCTGTGTGCTTTGTTAATATTGACTCTCCTGACTAACACTGCCACTATTGAGTCAAACACAGCCCTGTTTGACCAGAATTAGAACATCATTCAGATAACAGCCACAGACCTGTCCGTGCTGAGGGGGCGTGGCGCTGAGGGGGAGACCGCCACGGAGAGGAGAGGAGGGGGGGAGAAAAACCAAACAAGCTGGTGACAGTCAGTGGGGGATGAGGGAGAGGTCAGAGGTCGGGGTGTGTGTGTGTGTGTGTGCTTGTACGTGTGTGGGGGGGGGGGGGGCTGTCATCTGTAGCTAGTTGGCTACACAAATGCAGCAAAAGAAAACTAAAAGTAATCATGCGTATGCACGCATACGCACACATGCACACGCACACACACACACACACACACACACACACACACACACACGCACGCACACACACACACAGAGAGAGACACAGCACAAAAACCTGCAAAATCTTTTCAAATGTGTCATAGCATGTTACCCTCTCTCTAACACACACACGCGCGCCTGTGAGAGGACACTTCGATTACATCCCGCCAACCTTCAGCGGGGCCGTCCATCTGGGCTCACACACACAGGCTGCGGTGGTCAGCCGTGGCTAACGCGGCCCTGAGGTGGCAGGTTCAGATGAGTGTGCGCCGCCGGCGGCCACACAGAAGCTCGCTTTCTGCCTCTCTGCTTCCATCCCATCCCCTGCAGGCCCCCGGCTCCATCGCCGTGGGTTATGTACTCACTCAGTCGTGTGAGCTAAATGAACCATCCGTAATGTTAATGAGAGAGGAAGGGGAACGGGAAGAGATTGTGAGAGAGGCAGAAGCACAGTGAGCGATTGAGGGGAATGGAGAGAGAGAAGGAGGGGGGAGAGAGAGAGACAGCGAGAGACAGATATATATATATATAGAGAGAGAGAGAGGGAGAGAGAGGGAGGGGGGTAAACTCAGTGATGCTCATGATGTCGGAGGGAATGGAATGGATGTCATGTCATTTTTGCCACAGTGAGATTTTCAATTCGCTTTAATTGAGTTTTCAAGCTGTTCACATTGCCCCACCTGACTCTCAGAATCTAAAGTCAGTCGCAATATCGTTGCCCGTCAGGTTACTGTCACTGAACCACGTCACTCTGGAGAGCGGCTAAGGGTTTGTTCTGAGTACATAACATAACATCACATGAACATAACACCCACCACGGAGAGAGCAGACGTCCTCCACAGAACAACGTAGCAGGGCGTTGTAACAGCGGTCAAGTCACACCCCAGTTACACTGTCACTTCACAACACTCCTTACTGTCTAATCACATTCATCCAAAGCCACGTACAGAGTAAATCAGCAGTTCAAGAACACCTACAGGTTGATTACAGGTACAGACTGTGGACATCGGGGATCAAAACCCAGAACCTTTTGGCTGAGAGAACCTGAAGCACTGAGACACTAAGACCCTGAGCACAAGAGACTGTTTCTGTAACTATGGCCAATGTTTGAATAATGACCTGCAGGTTTACAGCAGAAGGTATGAGGTAACATGACATCAGTAACAGTATTTTTAGTTCCAATGGCGTTGTGGTTCCACTTGACCTCTCGTCATCACGCTCATTTGCACTTGGCATTCACAAGATGGAGCCTGTTATTCCTGGTCTCGGGGAAATATTCAGAGCATTTCTTCTTCTTTGCACCGCTTCGATAGATTCCAACCAAATTAGTTTCACATAAATATTGGAGTTGGCACGCAATAAAGCATTTTGTGAGGAGGAAAAAGCCACTGGCACTACTGATGCGTTTATCCACGCAGCGCAGAAGAAAGAGTGGGGGAGACGCCTATAGCCTGTTCTCCATTAGAAGCTACTCTGTTGCTCTGCAAACAGACAGGATGCTAGCCAAACAAGCTTATTCGAGGGGGTTCTGCGCGGACCGTGTTAGCTCAGCAAATCCAGCTCCACAAACACGCTTCAAAAGAAGCCTGTTATCTGCACAGAGTCTTTGATGTGGTGTATTGATCATGCAGGAGGCTGTGAGAAGAGAAGGGACACTGGGTGGAGGGTTTAGTATTCTGCCCCGGGCCAACAGTGGAATAGATTACAACCGCACACACAAAGAAAAACAACAAGCACTCGTTCACACACACACCACACCACCCTGCTCTGAGTTATGACAACATGCCTATCTATCTTCTTCCTGTCGGTGGGAGGAAGAGGGGGAGGAAGACGGGGAGGAGGGGGAGGAGGAGGAGGAAGGGGGGGGGGAGGAGACAGGGGAGGAGGAGGAGGAGGAGGAGGAGGAGGAGGAGGAGGAGACAGGGAGGAGGGGGGAGGAGGGGGAGGAGGAGGAGGAGGGGGGAGGAGGAGGGGGGAGGAGAGGGGAGGAGACGGGGGAGGAGAGGGGAGGAGGAGGAAGAAGAGATTAGAGCCTGTGAGAAAAAAAAATGTAGCAGCAATTAGATGGCTTGGTCCCGGGGAAGGCCCATTATGTGTACGGTCGTCATGGTAACGAGCAGCCAGAGAGAAGGAAGCTGAAACAGGGGACCACACCTTTACACAGCCAACACCATGATTCAGTGGACTTGAAGGACATTTGTGCTCCTTTCAAACATGCAGCATACATCCCAAAAAAAAAAGTATTGTGCATACAAACAGTTGAGCAAATAGTATAAAAACCATTGTTCTAAGAACACAACAGATGGCTATCATTATTAATTCCTCTGGGAACTTTGGTTGTTTGATGATAATCTAACACAGTGGCGTAATGACGCGCAAATGTGTCTAGCGATAAGCGGAGCAGGCAGCAGCAGCAGCGTGGCGGACACGACGTGACACACAGTCTGCCTATGGAAAGATAAACAAAGTCTGCTGTGCTTAGCGCGGGTAAAACAACCACCCACAGCTCTGCCTCTGCCTCACACTGGGACCATTAGTCAGAATGAATCCTCCGCTAGCCGTCCTGGTGTTTGCCTAAGCAGGCCTTGCGAGGAGCAGGGCGAGCCTTATTTGAAGTCTCGCTTCAGTGTCTCTCTGTGGCAGAAAGGCCTGAGTGTTCCCGCAGCACGGCTCGGATGCTAATGTGAAGCGCCGTGCGTAACGTGGATGAGCTTCACAGCGAGGACCCACAGCCACGCACAGAGCCCCAGGGGGGGGGGGGCTTCTGCCCCGTCAAGCCAGCCAGGATTTCCCCCCATGACGGATCCACCCTCTTCACCCTCGACATGGCAATGCTGTGCTCTTCACTCATCAGATTAACAAATCAGGTTTCATTGGTGAGTGTTTCTTGGTGTCTTAATATCATGATTCAAGTCTGCAGCAAAGTAAATGTGTCTTTATTTTGTTTGTCATTAGAAGGGAGAAAATTAGCTTTGGATGTGACGTGAACAACTTTCCAATTGTTCATCACAGTTTCCCACATGGAATGTTTAAGGAACAGAAGGAAGAAGAGATAAACAGTCGAGGCGTTTTATTTGCATTGGAGTCATAGTTTGTGTGAAGATGTTTATGCAAATATGAAAATCATGCAAGGCTATTTCACTATCCTGCCTATGCAAATGGCATGCTTCATTTTCGTTCCTGCACAATTATGGAACTGACAACTTCAAAGGAAAACTATTTTTGTCATGCAATTTTGAGTTATTGATAATACGCCGTGCCTTTTAAAGCAGACTGGGCAACGGCAGTATTAAATAAAGCTTGTAATTGACTTCATTTAATTTGGGATCATTGCAACGCAATGTGCACTCATTTCTGAATGACGGCGTTGGATGGGAAGCCGTGCAGAACCGCGTGTGAATCCAATGAGCCTGGCGCAGGAGGTCCGTCCTGCTTCGATCAGCGCTGACCCGAGACGCGCCTCAAACGGAGAGATCAGCCGCATGCAGGAAAGAAAGGGGGAAAAAAACCTATTTGATGTTTTTGTCAGATACACATTGTGGTTCCACTGAAAGCAAGTCGACGGAAATCAGACGTGGCATTCTGTCACCGCAGTAAGGACACAGCCAGTGAGAGTGCAGCCAAGCCACATGCACTGGGCACAGAGAACAGATCACACTGACAGCTGCAAGCACTTAGGCTGCTGCCAAGAAAAAGACAAGGCAGAGAGAAAGAGGGAAAAAAAACTCTATTCAGCCCACTTTGGCTGTAACACACACACACACACACACACACACACACACACACGTGCACACGCACACACACACACACACACACACACGTGCACACACAGAGACACACGTGCACAGACACACGCACACACACAGACACGCACGCACACATGCATGCACACACATACAAACTGCACACACACATACACACACACACACACACACACAAGCATTCACACACATACAGACACAAGCACACAAACAACAGCTTCCCAATATTTCCAGTACGACTCAGAATTGCTTTGGTCAGGGATCAACCTTTTCAGTGCTAATGATGAGCCGCTACGCTGAGCATGAGGAAGAGAATACGCCGTGCTTGTTGTTGTGGTGTACGACCACAGGACGACGGTCTGCGTTGAACTAGAAATTAGAATAAAACTAAAGTACAGTCGCCCACAAATTCTAGGAGTGGATTATTATGTGACCACCAAACCAACACACTGAGTAACAAGCCACAAGCGACAGAACTTCAATTTTCACCACAGAAGGAAGAGGAAGCAGCGAGATAGAGGGGGGGGGGGATCCAAACCAATAACACCCCGCTTTACCCATTACAGCAATTAATGTCCAACTCAACGCAGTTCTGGAGATGATGAAATCATAGCTCACCTTGGGGACCCCCCCCCCCCCCCCCCCTCTCTCTCTCTCTGTTTCTCCCTCTCTCTCTCTCTCTCTCTCTCTCTCTCTCTCTCTCTCTCTCTCACTATCTCTCTCTCTCTGTCTCTCTCTCTCTCGCTCTCTCTCTCTCTCTCTCTCTCTCTCTCTCTCTCTCTCTTTTGCTATCTCTCTCTACTTGTGACCTGCACCAGAGAAAGAGAGAGAGAATTAATGAGAAAGAAAGAGCAGGAGAGAGAGAGAGAGAGAGAGAGAGAGAGAGAGAGAGAGAGAGAGAGACAGAGGCAGAGCCACTAACACACACACACACACACACACACAGACTCAGCCCTGCCCTCACTGTCCAAGCTGCATCAAGGCAGAGCTGGTTCATTGGTGGGTGAACGGTGGAGATGAGAATAACACCGCAGAGTAAACCAGATGGGTCCCACGATACCAGGAGATAACTGGCGGCTTGTCAACAGCCATCTGCATTCCCACATCTTTCAGCTTGACACGTTTGAGCGGTGGAAAAAGTCATGGCAGCGAGCGTGTCTGAGCTTCATCTAGCGAAGCTAAGCTGTTCTCATGCAGTATTCAAACACATTGGCCCCACACTGAAGTCACTTCAACAGAGCTCTGCTGTCTTCACTAGTGAAACGAAGACAAGGTTTCAGTAGCGGGTCAAGGTTCACCCCAGCAGGTGGGAATTCACAAGCATGAATGAATTAATGGATGAGTAAGTGAATACATGCATGAATGAATGAATAAATGAACGAATTAATTCATTGATTTGTCGATTCATTAACGAACAGCGTCACAAACTGGCACGATGTGAAAGCAAACACATGTTCTCAGCGGTGACTGCGACGTGTGAGGGACTGCAGGCCTGCTACAAAGTGAGTGTCTGTGACTGTGGAAATGAAGACAGGCTTTCAACGACTCACACTGGCCCGCTGTTTCCTAGAAAACCTAAGAAGGAGAGAATGACGAAACCTGTGGCCTCTTCTGCCCACTTCCAGTCTCACGGCTAACCCGTTAGGACATCCAGACGACATGGGGGGGGGGGGGGGGGGGGGGAGATCATTACAAGTGCTTGCCGCGACATTAACCTCCCCTGCCCAGCCCCCACCCCTACCCCCTCCAAGTCTTCAGCCGCTCCTGTTGGGTTGTTATGGTGGGGGAATTTAAGACCCCCTTCATACCGCTCATGCTCCGAGCCGCCAAGGATAGCATCGTTCCTGGTAGGATTACACTTTCATCACCCCTATTTAAAAATCATGGCCACTTTTCACAGGCCGAGTCGGGAGAGTGTGCTAATGATATAGGCAGGGTGAGGTCATTAACCCTCAGCGAGGCAAATTGGTCGGAGCAAAATATCCAACATGTCGCTTAACGGTAAAGTCAGGCGCCGTACACTTGAGAACTCAATGAGTGAGATGATTACAGTGATTTTAAATAGAGCTCAGTAAAAAAAACTATTATAATTCCTGTCGAGAAATAGTTGGAAATAGCTGTAGCTTTTAACCTTTTACCCTTTTTAAAAGGGAGTACTTTAAACCATCTGCGATATTATAGACGCATGCAATTTCCAACACAACACGCATGAGCACCAGTGTCACGGTGGTGAACTGTGGCTCCACTGCGGTGCCATCCCTCTTCAGCTAAAGGAGACCTTGAGCACTCCAACTTCCACTGAAGAGATGAAACATCTCCATTCTAAACAGGCCAGCTCGGGAGCAGGTGGAATAGACACATGCATAGCAAAGTAAAACGCAACTAAATACCCTTAAGTGCATGAACAAGTAAAGAACATTTGTGCTCATGAGGTTAGAGCAGGGAGAAGCTTAAATGTTTCATCTCAAGGTGTTGGCGTGGGTGTGTTTTATTAACAAAATTAATATCTAAGGTGTTATGTTTACCCATTTTCTTCCTCAAGCGCATTCACTGATGTCACTTTTAATCAGGACATGTGTGGGAGTGAAATAACAAAAGAAAACAACACAGGGAATACAGAGTTCTTATAGAGATACACAGTAGTAGCCGGGTAATGGAGACCTATGTGTGATGAGCAATTGATATAAAAGGCATGATGAGGCCCATCAAACAGAGACCCAGTCAAAAAGCAAACCACTCAATATAGAAGTGAATGTAATGGCTGCTGGCTGCCCTGGGCTCTTGACCCTCTCCAAGAGGTTCTATGTTAGTCACTCTCTACTGCGTTCCAATTGAAACTCAGCCAGACTGCTTGTAGATGGGATTTCAACCACGGGATTTCAAGGTACATGGGTTAATGGAGTTTAACCAATGGCTGTGGGTTGATGCAGACATTGACGACGTGGTAGTTAGGTAGGGATTACTTACCAGGCCAATAACTGTATACCTCCAGGCATCATGCAAATGTACAAGGACTGTATGATCCCATTAAGGAGGAAAGTTGTTTTATGCAAAGCTCATGAGGAGAAATACGCCTCCACACAGGAAGTCAATGAGGACCAAGCAGGACTGAGCAGTGCAAGAGTTTTGGAGGAATGATTAGATGTATTCTGATGACGTCATCACACCAAATGGTCACTATCTTGTGCATTCTTAAAGACGTCTTATCACATGGGTGTTCCCTTCAGTGTACAACTGAAGTTACTTGTTACTGTCTTTGTAGTCAGTGTAACTCACACAGTACTTGCTTCAAGCAATTTTGTTATAGATATCCATTGTGGCTGTTGTTTGGAAAGATGTTGCTTCTAAAGTCATTTGATTCACATTTGTATGCAAATGGAGTCAACGAAGACTGGTCGTGGACAATGGATGAAATGAGTATGATTTCCAGGCCCTTGGCATGTATACAGATCTGTATAAGCTATCTCTCTCTCTCCAATTATTAGGGACCGAGCCTGTGAAACAGGACGAGGTCCCTTTTGTTTTTGATTCGTTTATTATTATTATTATTTCTAGGAACTTTGAAGTTGATTTGCGCTATCTAACCCTATATGAAATTTTTATTACATTTGATCAATGGCTGGATCAGCTGAGCTAACAAGTAAATAAGGTGTTTAGCCGATGCCATTTCAGGAAAGCCTGGTTATGCTTTCCCTTCACTGATAGCGCATCTGAATCCAGTCCAATTCAGCATTTGAGCGATGAAGCCTTGTGCCTCATCCCTGCAACGTTTCAAGCTATACAGCATTATTATTAGTCCCTGAGGCCACTGACAAAGCAATCAACAGTGTGGGATAGTAGGTTGCCTTGTGGACAACACTCATAAACTGGAAGGAAGACACCTTTATACCGTACAGTTTGGGATTTGTTTAAATTCATACTTAATTGTTCACTTCATAACCAGAGAAAAGCCATTTCCAATAACAGGAAGCAGGCCAGGGAATAGTAACTGCAATAACTTAGTAACAATTTATTAGTTGTTTAATATTTTAGAAAATAATAATCATCCACGTTAAAAAAAAAAAAATGATGACAGCATAGTAGAAAGCAGCCGGAGCGCCTCGTCTGTGCGGGTCCAAGTCCAGCGGTGGTTGACTGGCGCCATCTAGAGGCCGCTCACTGTTGTACATAGTTCTGTGAACTGATAGCTAATGTCACGTATGAGATTCCAGTGCATAATATCAGAGACACTTATAGAGGAGACGGACTTTAGAAGGACTTTGATAATATGTAGCGTCAATAATGACTATGTCGACAGTCTACATGTTTACATGTACATCAACATTGCTACTTCAAAGTCTATCTATACACACACACATACTGTATGTGAGAAGAGATACATATCTGGGATGAACATCAGGGCATTTAGCAGACGCTTTTGTCCAAAGTGACTTCGAACCTCCAACCCTGAGGTTAGTCGACAGCCCACTCTGCTCGCGGGATCAATCATATCATAGATAACGATGTGATGTCATTACAGAAATATGTAATTCTTTCAGATTGTAAATTACTCATTTGGATATACATTTGATTTCACCCAACCATTTAGAAACTAGCTAGATTGAAGCAGTTGCCAAAGCAAAACATCTGCGTATATTGAAGGGCCAAATATAAAAGGATTTTAGTATTTGGCCGTTCTTGAGGTTTTACCGCCGATTACAAACAAGCTCACAGAAAGATCCAACGCACAACATGAGATATTTATTTTGAACCAGCCTTGCTAGCCTAGCTCAAGATCAGCAATATACATGTACTGTTAATTGAAAATACCATCATCAGATGCAACATGGGCGAAGCAAAGTCAGCCTGCTGGTTGTACAAAAAAAAACAGAATAAGACCCATATGAGTCGCAGTGAAATCTACTTGATTCTTTTGTGCCAAGAAACATTTCAGGGTGAAAAAGTGAAATATAAAAATATGAAAACATGACTTGCATATTTAAGCCACATCAAGACAAAACATTTTAAATACTTTTTTTTTTCTTCACACTTTGGCATACAGACAAACACACACTTGCATATAAAAAGCATAATAATCATTCAAATACGAGTACTAGAGCTAAAACAGTATGGAGTTCCACTATTGCACTTGAGACAGCGAGGGTATGCAGACTGAAGAGGAGGTGCACTTCAGGGCTTTCTCCGCCT
This sequence comes from Urophycis tenuis, assembly GCA_036785325.1. Taxonomy (NCBI): domain Eukaryota; kingdom Metazoa; phylum Chordata; class Actinopteri; order Gadiformes; family Phycidae; genus Urophycis; species Urophycis tenuis. Next base: position 2,187,462 of record JAXIVH010000013.1, read on the forward strand.
GAAAGAAACCAAATCAAACGATGAGTCCTCTTTAAAGCCATCACTACTGCTCTGAACACGGAGGGGGAGAGCAGCTTACTTGGGATAGCCTCGGTGCTCGTAGCCAGGACCCATGTTGGATCCAGCCCTCATCTCCACGGCAACAGCGCACTAGGGGGACGAAGAGCAGAAGTCGCATACAGTGCCCAATCCATCACCATGATAATCACCCGAATAAACCAGTGTGGGTAGCCGTTTGACTGCTCTTACCCTGGTCTCCACATCGGTCCACTCCCCGCCCTGGTCTGAACTCGGAGGGCTTCCCTCTGATGACCTCCTCTTGCGGCTGCAGAACACAGTAAAGCGGGCTTCATACATCAAAAGAAGGACTCGTTTTTCTACAGCCGCCAGAGTCTGAAGCACTTCTTTGCAGACCGTATTGTTTTACACTAAATGTGGTTTCGGTTTGCACACTGAAAAGCCAGCGAAAAAAGACAAGATGAGTTGGGTCTACATAGAGCTGGAAATCAATCTCAATCACACACACACACACACGCACACACACACGTTTTGTGACTAATCACACACAATGTTCACATCAAGTTTTCGTCAGGTTACAAAATGTCGCCTAAAAAGAAGTTTGTGAGGAATGCGTTGGTTCTGCTTCTCATCACATCACTTAGTCCTCCTGCGATCGTCCTCTCATCTGCCTGTCAGACAGTCAGGCAGCCATGTCACAGTGTGGACAGTACTCAGGGTGTGGACATTACGGAGCGTTACCTGTGCCCTGTGGTGAGCTGCTGCGTCAAAGTCTCGATGTCGGTGAACTGGACCGACTGACCGCCCCCTCTGGTTTTAGTCACCTCGCCCTGCAACACACAGACACAGTGGGGGGGGGCTGCCTCCGTCATGCATCCAGGGGACAGAAGTCAGACACCAACGTGTCATCACCGTAGGTCGGCTCAGTGAACTGTTCTGTTCCCCCAGGAGCACAACGTGACCATCGTTGGATGTACTTTACAGTGCACCTTACAGTGACTATATAAAATAAAAAAAAGGGTGCAATGCTTCACGGCACATCCATCCACCAGGATGCAGCCTGATCCACACCCAAACACCGGCGGGTTACCTTGATGAGCTTGGTCTGGATCTCCCCGTCCGAGGCCACCTCCTGGTGGGTGAGGACATACTTGTCGCACTTGGCCAGGACCTTCTCGCTGGGCGCCGACACCTTGATGGAGTTGGGGATGCTGGGCTGCAGCACGGTGCCCAGCTCCACGCTGCAGGCCGGCGTGTGATCCACCCACCTCTCCCCGCCCGCCGAGCGGGACCGCCGGTGCATCGGGCGCACCGGCGTGGCCGTCTACTCGCCGTAAGCCCCCGGAGGAGGGAGGGAGGGAGGGAGGGAGAGGGAGAGAGAGAGACCCAGAGGAGGAGGGTCAGTGAGGTGCAGTACGTGTGTTGGCACCATGGGAGGAGGAAACACATCTCGGGATTTACTGCAGTGTTTCAGATTCCTTTAGCTACTCTGTACTTGCGTATCGTCTCTTCACTCCAATAATGATGCATTTATCACTTGCTGCCTAGTGTGAAAGTTGCTTGGGGGGGGAGAAAGACTTCCATCTCCCAAACAACTGTCTCATCTTGTGGCTTTTCCTAAAGTCCTTGACTGAGGCACACTGACCCAGTAAGGTCCCTCTACAGTCCCCGTATACGGGGAGGTGGGGGAGCAGGAGCCGGCCTCCTCCGCGTCCTCCCCAGCCCAACACCTGAGGGCCGGCCGGGCCGGGCAGCTGGCTGCAGGGCCGCTGGCTGCAGGGCCGCTGGCTGCAGGGCCCGTGGTGGGGTAGTGGGTGGCTGTGCTGCTGGGCTCGCTGCACGCCTGGCATGCAGGGACGCGGTAGGATGCAGACTGAGAGCTTGTGGAGCTGGGGGACGACCTAGTCTGGTACCTCACAGCTGGAGCTGACCCTGCCGCTGGCCTGACCTGAAGAGCCTCTTGGGCTTGGCGAATACACGCAGCACACATAGTTAGTAGCCATGCAGACAAACTGCCAACGATCGCATCATGCTAACCACTATGAAGATCAATACAATGCATGCATTATATCCGGATTACCCTGACTACTGTAAAACTAAAGACAGTGAAGACTCGGGTCAGGTCACGTACAGGCGTGGGCGAGGGAGACGCAGATCTCTTGGCAGGAGTGCGGTCCTCGCGGGGGGGCCGCTGGGGGCGGGCTTGCCGCTGGGGTGTGTCAGGGGGCGGGGCCGAAGACCCCTTGGTCTCCGTGACGATGGCCTTCAGCTGCTTCAGCTTCTCGTTCTTCACCCACAGCTTGTTCTGCATCTCCAGCTGCTTGGCGTTGACCCGCCTCTCCTGCACAGAGCAGCAGTCACACAACGTTCAGCCTCTGGGTGAGCAGTCACCCAGCCACAGGTTGAGACACCCAGCACCATCGTAGGAGGAAGAAAGGAACATAATGCATCATCTGGTTGGACAAGAACACCATATTAGCAACACACATTCAGAAACCAGGACATTTAAGCCTGCACTGGCTAGCCTTTCTACGGCTGACATCTTACGGGGCTACAGCTGCAGCCCCCGCCCCTAGAGGCTGCTCATGGGAAGGCCAGCGTGGGTTGGCTAGGGCTCCGGGCCACAGAGTGTCTACTAGAGATGTGTGGTTGGCGGTTTCACGGCTAAACCACGGATCAGGCGGACGACGTGAAAACAATTATATTTTCATTAAATTTGGGCTGGTGACAAGAACAGGTAATAACTTTCTAGCCTGGCGTCAGCAGCGCCTCACATCGCCTACAGACCTAAAAACACCCGGTGGATGGCTGGCGGGTGCGATTTTGAAAATTGGTCAAAAAGCTTTGGTGCAGATGGATGACGGACGAATGATGCGTTTTGTGATGCGGTTGTGGATGAAACAACAGCCCATCCGGGCATCTCCAGTGCGTACGTACACACTCCTTCTCCCACTTGTGCTGCGTGTCCGACACCATGCCCTGCATGCGCTGCTCCATGCGCTTCTTCTCGACGTGCTCCCTCTTCAGACGCTGCTCCCGCGTCTCCAGCTCCTGCTGCAGGGACCGCTTGTCCACCTCGTAGATGTTGGTGGTCTTCTGCAGCACCTCGATCTGGGCCAGAGACATGGGGGAGAGCATTATACCACGACGTGCACCTTCATATCGGATGGAGACCCGAGGGTCACAGCAGTAAGTACAATAATAAGTAATAATAGTAGAATAATAATCATCATAATAATAATAAGTACAGGACAAAAACACATCACAAATCCAGGGGGGCAAATACATTTGTGTCAGGTCATGGAATCCAAGGACACAAGTCGCCAACACAAGATTTGTGCAAATAAAAAAAAAATAAAAATATAAATAAAAATAAAAAAAGACTCTCGTTTTTTTGCTGAATCTGTTAGTTGAGATCACGGAGAAGCCTCTCCATGTCTCAGATAACAGTATTGGTTTCTTTAAAAGTATACATTTTGTGTTTGAAATCGGGTGTGGCAATAGAGAGAGCTGACAACTGCAAATCTTTTGGAGGCCTTTTCTTAGTTTTAGCTTTTGTGATGTGCCTACTTTCAAATGGCCACAACTACTCCAAATATCAGATTTCCATGTGTTACACATCATTGGAAAGCTTGGAAACTACACTTTCAGAATCTGTGAATAACTAAAAATGCCCCAGGTCCCAGGTTTCCATGACCAACATAACAGGGGTGTTATGTTGCTTCCCAGCTCCCCTTTTGTTGAGGGGAACATTTGTTATCCTCAACAAAAGGTTTGAGTTAGGAAATGTGGAGATGTCCTGACCGGTTTAACAGATTTAAAAGATACATCATAAGAATCACCCTGGTTTATTGGACATGAATATTCTGAATAGCATGGCGTTGCACCTTGTATTCCTGCATCTTGGTCTTCTTCTCCAAGCGATCCATATCAGCCTTCTGGTTCTGAATGACTCGGTCCTTTTCTGCCAGCTTGCCGTTCTGCTTGTGAATGAGATCCTCCTTGGAGAAGAGGCTGCCGTCCAGCTCCTTGAGCGAAGACCTCATCTTGTTGGCTGATGAAGAACAACGATAAATGAATGAAGAGGAGAGCGGCCCGGCGAGAGGCGGACACATCAGACCCTCAGCACTCTGAGCCCACCTGCTTGTTTGTACTCATCGATGATCATCTGCCGGATCCTCTGCCTCTTCTCCAGCGCCTGGATGACCCGGGGCAGCGTGATGTCATCATGGGGGTCCACCAGCTCACAGCAGGGGAGCGGGGGAATGCTCTGCAGCAGTTGGCCCAGGGTGGAGGTAAAGTCTGGAGGACAACAAACGGTACATTTCTTACATCACTTTCTCTCACTCATTTTGTTGATGTTTACTCTCTTATGCTACGTTATCCAGAGTTTACTTTGGTCTTTTTCTGTATTCATTGTGGCTTTAATGTGGCAGCGTTTTGAGTTCGTCAAGTAGGGTTGGGGTTGTAATCAATGTTACTACCAACAACCGAAGGAACCCCTCTGATACCTGGGATGAAGCCATCCCACAAAATGACAGAGCGAGGGTCTACTCAGGTGGTTATCCGACGCCTGCTGGGTATAGATTCCACCTCCAGAGTATAAAACACAGCCCTGTGGGCCAGCTACCTCGGTCCACGGGGCCTCCGCGCTCCTCCAGCTTGCGAGAAAGGTCGTCCTTAAAGGCCTGGTTTTTCTGCCGCCTGCCTGCAGCAAAGCCGCACAGCGGCCTGTCGACTGGCCGCGCCACTTCCACTTCCTGGGTCATCTCCGCAAAGCGCATCACCAGCTGTGCACGCAGACAGGCAGACAAAATTAAACATCTGCAGCAAGACCACGGCATGGAGGCGGGACGTTGAAAGGGAAGTGACGGACGTTACCATGGTTTCCTCATAGTCTTCCGCTTTCGGATTGATGCACACGATCATTTTGACTTTTCCTTCTCCATCAAAGTAGTTCTTAAATAGGTGGGTGACTTTAGAGTCCCTATAGGGAACCATCTGTTGGGGGCAGACACAGGAATAAAGACACACACACACACACACATAAAAGGTCAATAAACTTGGTGCTCAGAAGCACAGAAACAAATACCAACCTTGTTTGTGCCACACATCTGGTTCTCCCGCAGGACTTCAATACACGTCCTCAGAGTCATCAAGGACTGGTTGATGTTACCTGCATTAACATAACAATGACAGCGTTAACAACGCGGCACACATCCCCCATCACAACGGAGAGCAGCCACGTGCTTCAGTAGGAAACGTACCGGCCTCGCGGAGACGGTTGCCGTCGGCCCTGGTCCTGCTGGTGCGCTCGCTGCCGGCCAGGTCCACCAGGCACAGCTGGCTCACAGCCACCTGGCTCTTATCCTGAACACCACCCAGAGGCACAGGGACCTGATTACACAACACCCTCACCATGGACTCCCACGAGGGCCCTGGCTCAAACAGATAAGACGAGGGCGTTCCAGGGCGTGGCCTCACCTGAAGGATGTTGTCCCCGTCTGCGTCGAGGGGGGCCTGGGCCAGTTTGATGATGAACACGCTGTGGGAGCGGCTGGACTCTTTGTTCAGCTGGGTGTTGGCGATTCTCCTCTTTTTCTGACCTGGGAGCAAAACTCACTATTCAGCCATATAAGCAGATGTCTGGCCAAGGTGGCACCTTTAAACAAGGTCATTCCCATCTCTAACCTGCTCAGAGAGAAGATTGATTCATGTCATTCCCTGGCCAGAGCACCACCCCGCAAGGGGGCGAGGAGCCATGCCAGGTCTGAAACAACTCATCATCACTGTAGTGTGTGAGTGCATTGTTACAGTGCACATGTATCTGCACAGCTTACCTCGCCAGAACACCTCAAAGGCCTCCTCAGTGGTTTTGACCTCAACTTCTGTGCATCCAGCCACATACATGTTGTGGTTCTGGTCCTCTCGAAGAATTTTGGACTGTGGTGGTCTGGAGGAGAGACGAGGACAAATGGTCAATAACAGAAGGACGTCACAGGCTCTTTCAGTTTCAGATTGATCAGCAGGGGAGCAATGGAATAACTTGATTGCAGCCACACAGAGCGGTGAAATCATGCGGGGATGAAGACTGATTCTAGGGGGGGGGGGGGGGGGGAATCGGGGGGGGAGCGCCGCCACCATCGGTGAGCAGAGAGGTTATGAACAACAGCTGCTGCCAGCCAACGGGACAATGCAGGGATCGTGTTGATTCAAAGCTTTAGTGGCCAACACACCATTTGGACCACAAATCAAGCACTGGCCAATCTCGTCAGAGAAACAACTGCAATTGATGACGCACAGACGGGACAACTATTTGCTTCATTGGGATGCTAGCCACATGGGGGGGGGGGGGGTCATTCACTGTTCACGTACATGAACTCAGTGTTGGGGGTACCGCCATTCCACCTAACAAAACACAAAGACATGCATGCCTCAACTATGCTACAAAGATGTACTACTTTTTCAACAAGAGGTATAAAGTAATAATTGCCTGTCAAATATTTTTTATGTATCCAACAATATGTATATTCAAACAATGTTTTAAATAATAATAAATGTGTATGTTCCAATTGTTATTACTGCAAGAACTCACTTTGGTCTGATCGGGTCATAGGGAGTTTCTTCAAGGAGATCAAAGATGTAGTTGTTGTAGATTTCGATGTAGGAGACGAAGACACCATAGCTGCTGTCCTCGTCCACCCCCTCTGCCCCGCAGGCTTCCTCTGGATTCATCATGTCGGCAAACTCAGGATCCACCTTCTGCCTAAATACGCAAATGTGGTTGATTAGATATGAATCATGGTGGAGCACCAGCACACACACCATACACAGAGCAGAGCTGGCGTGGCTGGCTTCACCTTGAAGACGGTGTTTTGGGTACAGGTGGCAGGTTGTCCTGCCTCTGGCGTTCCAACAAAGCGTCAACTTGACTCTGGACATCCAAGCCATTTTTATCATCCGTCTTAAAAACCTTGGAGGGGGGAATTAAAAACAAGATATCAATAGAGTTACAATTGCAAAGCACCTGCCATTTCATAGAAGCAAAGCTACACGTTTGACTATGAATCATTTTAACCAATATAAAGTCACGTTGAGTGCCTTACAAATCGCTTGGCCTGGTAGGGGCCAATGCTGTTGAAGATCATGTCAAGGGACCGGGGCAAAAGACCACCCTGGCCCGGGGAGCCCGTCATTGTGAAGGTCTTACCACTTCCTGTAACTCCATATGTAAACAGCAGCCCTAGAACACAGAAGCAATCATAGATTACTGCACATTACACAGGTGGCTATTAACACCTTGTGCTTATTAACAACATAACATATTACATAAGTAGGAAGTATACAAATAATTACATGATCGATTTCCTTACCGTTTTTACCACGGATCAGGTCATCCACAAGAGGTTTGGCAACGTCTTCAAACAGTTCCAGCTGAGATGTTTGAACGCCAAACACTTTCTTAAACGAGTACTGTGTCTGAAGAACAAAGATAACACGTGTGTCGATATGTCCACTACCATTTGAAATAATGTCCCTAGTTTCAGTACTTAAGGCTTGTATATGTGTGCAGTATTGATACCTCTTTGAATTCTCCATTTCGATTGACTTTGAGCCCATCGGGTGGATGCAGCTGAACGGTGGCAGTGGAGATCACTTCAACGCAGCATTCCTTATCATCTGCACCTAAAGGTCGTACTCGGCAGTACACCTAGCATGTAGTTAACATCGGCATGAATACATACATATGGGCCTCTGATAGTTCATATATATGACCAGTGGTAATATGTATCACCAATCAAGTAACAAACAAAAAGTTGTCACGGCAGCCAAAAGCTCGACAGACACATACAATCGCCTGATCTGCTTCGGTTATGTTGCACTCAGATTGTTCGATACAGCGCTCGTCAACGACACTGCGACACGACGACGGTACGTTGTTTGTATCTCTGTATAGTAAAACAATTAAATAAAGTAGGCCTTACTCCAACTGGATCTGTTTCGTTGCTGGTCTGCTTCTTCGGGGGTCTGCGGGCGGTTCTACCCTTCCTGCAACAGTTAATTGTAAATATTAAGCCGCATACATGGCTTTTGTCTCAGAAGGCTAACATTGTTTGTTTTAAGAAACTGAATAAAATGTAGCTAAACCTGGATTTCAAACAGTACAATGTTTCAAAGAATTGGGGATACTTACATCATTTTGGGCCCCAAGTATTTTTCGTGTAACTAGTCTTGTGTATTCAACTTCGAACTTCCCACCGCCTTGAACGTAAGCAGTGAATTTCAAAAAGGTAATCTTTCATCCAATGATATTCGACAACAGTCGATCACGTGTTTCCGCCGTTATTCCGGAAGCTCTCCGTATTGAACAACACTGACATCTACCGCCTACTAAGTGCATCACACAACATGTTACAAAACAATATATTTTTTCACTCACGTGTACACATGCGTCCAGGTACTGGGTGTTCTACCAGCGAATAAAGCGTCATAGGTAAGCTTCAAATATGCAAGTTTTTGATTGACTATGTCTGCGAACTCTAGTTAATAGTTTTTGCACCATGTCGCCATTCAACAGAGGAAATGAAAAATAAGACGAAGAAAACAATTTGCGAGAGTTCCGGGCGAACTATTGCTAAAAAAGTACGCAATATGATGGAGAAGACAACTAAAGCAGGTCTGTATTGCTCACTCAAGTAAAGCGGACAACCATAATTATATGCAGTACTGAATTTGCTCTAAAAACTACTCCACTTCCACTTATCAGGAATTGACAAGAGAGGCGCACACAGAAGCATCTTGCACTACATTTACAAGAGCACTCTTGGGGAAAGTCTCCATTCCCAAATGCGACAGGTAATATTACTATTCACAGATGGTGATTTTCCAAGGTGACATTGCAGTCCCATTTACTATTATGTTAAACTGTTATTTCAGTGCCTCCAGGAACCATTCGTTCGCTCCCTTGAGTCTTACAGGCTCCACCGAACTGCCAGCCCATTTAATCGCAGAATCACTGCTCTTGAATGGCACCCTACTCACCCCACCACAATGGCAGTGGGCTCCAAGGGTGGAGACATCATGCTCTGGAACTTCGATGCCCTCAACAAGACAGCTTTTATTCAAGGGGTAAGAAAGGCATACGTTGTTGTCATATTTTGCAATTCACACGTTGAATATTAGCCTACAGTCCAGTGGCGGCTGGTGAAGAATATTTTAGGTGGGGCTGTGCCATATTCAGTCAATTTCAGTAACCATCCCAATACATTGAACACAAACTACAGGAAACGAGTGCTCCGTGAAATAGTCAATAATTATTTAATGCCAATATTAAAAAGTTGAGGCATTCTAACACAAAACATAACCAACATATTGCATATCATAAGCTTTCCATTTTTTCATTTGAAATTGAATTTGTAGTCACTTTGGGCTCTATGAAATTACAGTAAACATGTTATATACTAAACAATCAAGGTAGTGAAAATTAAGGACTAAAAAATACTAAGGTCAACTATATACAACTGTATACAACTATTTGGACTCGCCCTGACTCGCCCCTGCATTCGCTCGCTTGGGGCGATAAAGTAATCGCCCATATCGGCTTGAATTTGAGTACGCTGATTGGCCAAATTTTATGTCATGCTTTCACATCTTAAATTAGTAATTGGCTAAACAGTTACACAGACCCGCCTCCTTGGGGCGATTTCTCCAGCGCCCCAGAGCTGTTATATGGGACACAGGACGTGTAGGAAAAGCATACATCTTGCACAGATGATTTTCTATCATATTTTACACATATTACTGGGTACAGTCATATTTCAAACACACAAATATTAACAATTTGTATAATTTATTGTTATTAGTTTTATTCATTTTTATTTATTTATTTATTGTGGGTCAAGGGGGGGGGCGGTGCCCTATCGCCCTCTATGGGCCAGCCGCCACTGCTACAGTCTTCATTAAGTGGTGGTGGTGGGGTGCGAGAGATTGCAAATGAGAAGAAGCATTACGTATGTCATGCACTTTCGTTGTGCCCAGAAAGGAGCTGGAGACTTTATTGGAGGGATGAAGTTTTGCCCAACGGACATGTCCAAAGTGTATGCAGCCTCTGGCGACGGCACACTGTCCCTGCGTAGCTTTGAGGGCTGCACGGCCACAGTCCTGTCTACAACTCAAGACTGTAGTCATGACTACCACGACGTTTGGTGAGTTTTGTGATTACAAGCCAGGATTGTTTGTTTATGCTACAAATGTCATCATACATTTAGTACATTTCCTTTTACAAGTGTCCTGTAATTTAACAGCCATACTCAGTAATTCCATAACATGGCAATGCTTTCCGTTACAGTTACTGGTACTGCTGTGTAGATGTGTCTGTTAGCAGACAGATGCTTGTGATTGGGGACAATGTGGGACAGGTTTCATTACTGAGTCTGGATGGCCAAAAGGTAAAGAACCCCAGAATAAAATAAAAACATGTTATTAGTAAATACCTTTGATATGTGCACCTGTAAGAATGTCCTCTTTTAGCTATCTAAACACTTTTTATTTCACATTTTTATTCTAGAGCTTTAGCCACAAGTTGCACAAATCTAAAGTGACACACGCAGAGTTCAATCCCCGATGTGATTGGCTGATGGTCACGGCCTCCGTTGACCACACGGTCAAACTATGGGATTTGAGAAACATTAAAGACAAGAATAGCTTCCTCCACGAGCTGCCTCATGACATGGCTGTGAACTCAGGTACATTCAAATTATGGTTAAGAGATGCAAAATGTAAAATGAATATTGACCAGAATACAAATATTAGAGAAAAGGTCCCTGGGTCCCAGGGATTATATTGGTGCATTTTCCTCTTGAGAAACGTTCCAGTTTATGTACTTTTTAATGGAGTAAATGGCTGCAGTAGAAATGTAACATAGTGCAGGATGTCTGTATTGAAAAAAGTCAAACATCTGTTGTTTTTTCGCACAGCATATTTCAACCCTTCGGACTGCTCCAAGCTGCTGACCACGGATCAGGGAGATCAGATCCGGGTCTTCTCCTCTTCTGATTGGTCAAAACCAGAACAAATCATCCAACACCCACACCGGCAATTTCAACATCTCACACCCATCAAAGTTGGTTCCCCCTCTGAAAATAAAAGTCATACTTTCAATAATTGCAGTCGCTGTTTACTATCAAAGTTGTTCAGCGGAAGCTTTTCTCCAGAGCGACTTACATCGTTTACATGCAGACATGTCATTAATGAGCAGCTAGGGGTTTAGGCGTCTTACTCTTTCGGCAGGGAGTCTTTTGAACCACTAGATGTATGTTCCTGTGTGACCGTGACTCTGATGTGCACATCGTTGCTGACAGGCCACGTGGCACCCCGTGTACGACCTCGTGGTGGTCGGACGCTATCCAAACGACAAGGTGTGTCCCGGGGACCTGAGGACCATCGACCTGTACGATGCCAACACAGGAGAGCTGCTGCGTCAGCTGCGGGATCCTAATGCCTCTGGAATCATACCTGTGAGTGTGTCACACACATTCAAGACATAGCTCTGGTCTTACACTGTCTGAAACTTACAATGTATGTACTTTATTTATGTATTACAGGTCAACAAATTCAACCCAAGAGGCGATGTCATAGCATCTGGAATGGGTGAGTTTATAAGAAGCTAACAAAAAAAGTGAATGCAATTTAAGAACACTTGACCCTGGGTGCATTAGTTTGGTGCTTGATCAGGTGACCATGTGAACCGCAGGGGTTAACATCCTGGTGTGGAAGCAGCAAGACTCCCCAGTGAGTGAGTGGTGCGAGGTGACGGCGGGAGAGGCGTCTAGAGTGGCAAACTCCAGAAGCCAGCAGGGCAGCAGGCAGCAGCGTGCCAGCAGAGATGGGAGATCTGCTGCTGGGGATGCAAGGCTCAGGAAAAAGCTGTCTTCCATTGAGGAGGCAGAGGCTAAGATGGTGGCCCAGACCAGGTCCAAGAGCAAGGCAAAGGCCAAAGCGCCAAAGGGAAAGAAAAAGTAATCGGTGACCTACTAAAGATTTGCTTTGTTTATATGTATATATTTTAGCGGATGTTCTTGTACACAGTCATTCATGTTGCAGTGCTCTTCAGGTGTTTTTTTTTATTCACATATGCCTAAGGTTATACACTCAAACCAATTCTATGCTTCATGTTTTTTGTATGGTTGTTAAATAAAAAGTCATTTGATAATGATGGACCACATAACATGTTTTTTTTTTAGCTTAAAGGGGTTGTGTCTAGGATTCAGTGGCATCCAGCAGTGAGATTGCAGATTGCAACAAACTGAATTAGCCTCCGCTTTTTTCTGATGACATAGCTACGATGGCCTGTAAGGTGCATTCTTCTTAAATTCTATATCAATATTAATCCGACAGTATCGAGTAGCCAAGTGTCAAGCGATAAGGTTTGTGATAGATTTATACTTTATATTCAGGTATTTATGGAAAACTGACATAACATAATCTTCGGCTATAAACTATGGTGGGCTCCACTCGGAAAATTAGGAATGCTAGGCCTACTGAATTAAATTCTAGACACTGCACATTTAATTTAACACTATTTTAAAAGCACTGGTATACGTGACTATTGCACAAAATACAAATTATGTATGTCATTCTTGCTAAATAAAGGCATCATAAAAAGATAAGTAATTGCCTCGCAGTTCATAAACGGTGACATTTGCCAGTCTTTGAAGTATCCCACTCCAGGCGAGTCGGTCTTCTTCTGTTCGCAGGGTCCTGGCTAAATGTGCAGAGTAAACCATACTCAGGACGAGGCTGTCAAACTGGATCCGATGGTTGGACGTCTGCCTCGGGTGCTCTGCTGTGCTCAGCATGGCATCCACTGAAGGCAGGGTTTTGGGAATATCATCATTGATTTGGGCCAGGAATGCTCGACCCTGCCTCATAGACGCCATCTCTTTATCAAGCAAGACAAAATTGTGGTCCTGGTCAATCTCAACTCCACCGAGCAAGAACTAAAAAAAAAACAAGGATAAAAATAAGACGGAGATAAATATTACTATAGTATGCACGGACAGTTAAAAGTGTTAGAGATCATACATTATATATGGCTTGTATTGAACATATTTGAACGATAGAACGCATTTGAAGAACCTCGTATATCAGGTTTGCATCACTGACTGACGTTCTGCTCCGAGGGGCACCGTATATGACTGCAGCCACATCTGCTGTTGAAAATTACGAGTTCATTACAAGTATTCACAGAAAAGAAGGGCTGCATATTATACCGTAACCAACAGCAATATTCAAGTCTGCTGACTAAAATACTTCAACAATATGAAAAGACCCTTACCCTCAAAAATCTGTCCAAACCATAGACATGCAATAATCTGGAAGCAGAATGTTAGTTTAAATTTCATTGTCATTATCTTCATGCCTTTTTCTATCGATATAGCCAACAACTGCATCCCATTCAGTTCTTCTCTGCCTTCATACAACTAGGAATAAACGTCCTGGGTCCAAACCTGAATGCCGTGCATTTTTTCACATTGGAAAAAAGGAGAAGTAGCCAGTTGGCTGATATTGCCTTTTTTTGTTCACGCCTATTCTCCAACGTTTTCCTTTTAGATATAGCACCTGCTTCTGTTCAAGCAGACGCACAGTAAGTAGGTCTACTATAATGCTCGTCCATTATTCGCTGATGATGTCAGAATGTGAAATGTTGCCAACTTAAATTCACTCACATAGGCCTTGATTTTTTTTTAAATGTCAGAGAATGGGTGCAATGAATGTCCGATAGTGTTTTGTGAGCATAATCTCGAAACCCATAACGAAAATGCTTGAATTTGATTTGTGTGAGTAGTTGATGTGATTAGGAGACTAAATTGTGTTCTTTCCGAGGCCAAACTAAAATACAAACTGTAGTACCATAACTTCACCACAAGGTGGCACCAGAGGTTCTCCATAGCGGAATGGTGAACACGTACTTCCGGTGAACAGTTCAAAATATCTATGAATGATAAGAAGTGAAGAAAAGGTAAATAAGAAATATTTATAGGTCACCGTGTACACCACTACTATTTTGCTTACGAATATTAAATTATGAAATGCCATATAATCTAGTGACTGGCATCATATTTAATCATTTTGCACGCTGTTAGCAATAGCTATCTTATCTATGATAAATGCTAACACTAGCCATGTACAGGGCGCAACACGCAGATATCTAACAGCGACCAACAAGTAACGGGGGCACAGTTCCTTTACTGATATAGCAGCTCTATAGAATCACATGTATTCCCTTTGCAGTTTGGTTGCATGTACATGTACGCAATGCATTAAACTTCACCCATTACAAAATATGTACCAAAACATCACATTCATCAGTGAAATATTTTATAGGAACTTGGCACACTTAGCAGACGAGTTAAGATTAACAATTTGTATGCATTTAGGAATATGTTCGTGTGGGCCCTTTGTATGTAAAAACAATAATACTATTCTCCTTCACAACCCTCAGGCAAATATTCATGATGGAGTCAACTGAGGAGGGTAGCCTCAGTGTGGGGGGCTCAGTAGGAGAGGAGAACTACTTCCTGGGATACACCTTCACCGACCGCTCCCACTCCAGCCGTGTGGTCAAGAGCATCATGGACCTGTGTCTGGAAGACGGCCTGTTTGCTGATGTCACCATCAACGTGGACGGCAAAGAGTTCCAGCTGCACCGCCTGGTGCTCTCCGCCCAGAGCAGCTTCTTCCGCTCCATGTTCACCTCCAACCTCAAAGAATCCCACAACCGCACGATAGAGCTGAAGGATGTGAGCGCCACAGTCTTCCAGCTGCTGGTTGACTACATCTACCACGGCACCATTAAGTTGAGAGTGGAGGACCTGCAGGATACCTATGAGATGGCAGACATGTACCAGTTAACTGCTCTGTTTGAGGAGTGCTCCAGGTTCCTTTCACGGACAGTTGAGGTCAAGAACTGCCTACAGGTTTGTGCCCCTGAGCAATATTGACTACTTAGTAGGGTGGGGACAGGGTAGTCTAACCGAATAGGGTGCGTTGACTCCCAGCCGAAAGGTTCTGGGTTTGAATCCTGTTCATTGTGGCCTACCTGTAGGCGTCCTTGAGGAAGATGCCTACCTGCTCCTTAACTACATGTATCTAAACTTAACTGGAGGTCGCTTTGGATGAAAATCATCTCTTAAATGATTAAACAGTAATAAAGCCGTTGTGTAGCATCTGCCTCATGAAGATCTTTTTTTTTTTTATACACAGGTGATGTGGCTTGCAGACAGACACAGTGACCAGGAGCTGTACACTGCTGCCAAGCACTGTGCTAAGATTCACCTGGTTCAACTGAATCAGACCGAGGAGTTCCTTAATATGCCACTCTGTCTACTCTTGGACATAATTAAAGGTATTCCTTAAGTAGAGTAATTGAATAATCTAGATGCCCATTTTGTTGAACATTCCAATGTCATGAATTCACAAAACGTACGTCTCATCTTTACGCTGCAGATGGCGTGCCGAGCTCCCAGTATCCAACGGTGGCGATCGAATCCTGGATCAACCACAACAAGGTGGAGCGGGAGGAGTTTTCTTGTGTCCTCCAGGAGAACCTCAAGGTAAACGCGTCACGCCGGACGTGACCGCCGTCGGTCTGGGTGACCCGTGCGTGTTGTCTCACACGTGTCTCCCAACGGCTGTGTCTGCAGGAGATCGGCGAGAAGGTCCACATCTACCTGATCGGCAAGGAGGAGACGCGGACCCACTCGCTGGCCGTGTCCCTGCACTGCGACGAGGACGACACCATCAGCGTGAGCGGCCAGAACAGCCTGTGCCACCAGATCACGGCGGCCTGCAAGCACGGCGGCGACCTGTACGTGGTGGGCGGCTCCATCCCGCGGCGCATGTGGAAGTGCAACATGCACACCATGGACTGGGAGCGCTGTGCGCCGCTGCCGCGCGACCGCCTCCACCACACCATGGTGTCGGTGCCCGGCGAGGACGCCATCTACTCCCTGGGCGGGAAGACGCTGCAGGACACGCTGTCCAACGCCGTCATCTACTACACGGTGAAGGACAACATGTGGACCGAGACCAGCCAGCTGGACACGGCCGTGTCCGGGGCGGCGGGGGTCAACCTGGGGGGCACCATCTACCTGCTGGGCGGCGAGGAGAACGACATGGACTTCTTCACCAAGCCGTCGCGCCTCATCCAGTGCTTCAGCACGGCGGCGCAGAAGTGCCAGATCAAGCCCTACATGCTGCCGTTCGCCGGGCGCATGCACGCCGCGGCCCACATGGACGTGATCTTCGTGGTGGCGGAGGGGGACTCCCTGGTGTGCTACAACCCGCTGCTGGAGAGCTTCACGCGCCTGCGCTTCCCGGAGGTGTGGAGCTGCGTGCCGTCGCTGTGGAAGGTGGCCAGCTGCAATGGCTGTATATACGTGTTCAGGGACAAGTGCAAGAAGGGGGACGCGAACACGCTGAAGTTCAACCCGGCCACGTCCGTGGTGTCCGTGATCCGGGGGATCAAGATCCTCCTCACCAACTGGCAGTTTGTGCTGGCTTGAGGAAAATAGACTTATGGCATCAGCACGGCTGCTCAATTACAATGAGTGTGTGTTTACTACACGTGAATAACTGCTCGTGGCCCGGTTGAACATGATACAGGATTGATACTTGATAATGCGAATAGAGATGTCCCAACCCCAGACATTTTGGTTTCCCTGTCATTAAGAGACCATGATCTCAATGGAGCAGTCTCCAGTCACTTCCAGGACCAGTCTCAATGTCTTATGCTTTCCAACTACAACCAATGGTTGAGATCAACATTCTAGTAAAGATTCATTTGTGAGCTGGGCCAAGCCCATTATTTTCTTAGGCTGGATCAGAGTATGTTTAAACATTTTGATTGAAGCATGTAAATTCATTTCAAATTATTTCACCCTTATTCTGGCCTGGAATTAGGAACCTTGGTGATATTGTTACATTAGGAGGAACTTAGCTTTCCACTTCCTCAGTTATCATTCAAGTCTTATTTGGATAGTGATGGGGCTTCCCAATTACCTAACGACTACCGGTAAATATCACAAACACAGAGTGTTCTGGACAAGAATCATAATGCTGTGATGTTGTTTTGGCTTTTCTGGATGTTGTAATCTACCGCAAGTATACAGCAGCTTACCCACATCTTTTCTATGTGCTGGGATGATCGCATGAATATCATGGCATTGAGGTTTTAACTGTTGGTTAGGGTTACTCTTAACAGATGAACAGCATAAACAATCATGATCGGCAACAGATTATTTCCAGTAAGAGTGTGGATGACAACAGGGTCTGATATCGAGCTATGTTAACTGAGTATGTATTTGTGCAGCTGGTCAGTGTACTGCGCCATCGTTCTCCAGCCACAAGTCCACTCAATGCTGTTCTTGTCATTGTCTCTTGGGCATGCATATGTGTCTTACTTTTCTTCTAGAATGGACAACACAAATATTGTGTCAAATCTGTAACCAGTAACATACCAGTCGTCAGTGGTTTGCGGTGCACTTGGGTATGGGTTATTGTTTCGTGATCATAAATGAATGGGATCAATATGAAAAACAGTGTGGAACATACAAAATGCTTCATTTGTAATGGTGAGTAAGCAGCCTCTGATGATATTGTAACAATACGTCTTCCAATGGCTCCCCTCCACTTCCTTCTGTGCTCATGCAGTATTTGTTCTCCCTGAATTTATTGTGTGTGTGTAAACATTAAATGATATACTTGGATGTGTATCACAAAATAATCAAAGATAAAACAAAAACCTTTTTTGATACCTGGAACCTCTGCTGTAGTATGATTATTATGTTGTACTTCCTACTCTATTTTGGTTGTAAAAATTATTACTCAGGGACACCAATCTGAAATACCAGTCTTGGATATTGGCCAAACCACTGGATTGGAACGAATGTAATCTGACACAAGTGACCTGAACACTGGAATACTGCTGAATCACTGTTTGTATCACACTGGAATACTGCTGAATCACTGTTTGTATCACAGCATTCTGTGCATGAGTGTAGCTTAGTAGTTGAGTAGCAGCTTAGTCACCGTAAGCAAATGGACAGACATTGAGGGTTACCTTAAATTGCGATTTGAGCAGTCACCTACCAATGGGTTAACATTGAAATGACTGACTGCCTGGGAATGCGGCTCTATAGCATGGCATTCCTGAATGCACAGTTTCTGTGACATCTAGCCCCATGACAAGTGTCTCTCAAGCTGCACACAGACAGAAGACATGACTCCTAAAAGATTTATCTTGGGAGCGCTCAGGGATCTTGTAGCAATAGCAAGGTGCTAAAAAGGCCTATTTGTATCCTTGTGGAGGGTAACAGGGGTCGTGCAGCAGAGGAAGCTATACTAGAGGGGGCTAAAGCCCTGATCCCATTGATGTGTTGCAAGAGGTTGTGCAGCTGAAACCCAAGACCGGTAACATGAGGGACTTTGTGAACTATTCTAAGCATCAGTTGCTGACGCCGTGGCCAGTGGTGGGTGTGGTGGTGGTGGGGGTAATGAGACCCATATCCGCCTCCATTAGGAGCCCCAATGGGAACACACAGCCACCGTGAGGAACGGCTAGACAAGTAGTCTCTCAATCGTTCAAAGAAGGACGGAAAAAAAAAAGTACTCCCATCGCCCATCTCAGCGCACCACGGACAGGAAGACGTCGGCCCGGGCTCTGGTCCCCCTCTGTGCCCGTGTCTGACCGCGGAGCTCGTGGTGGGGAAATTGCGAAGGCGTCTATTGTGACCTTGGGAGTGCTTAGTTGAGGACAGAGCAGAATTTCTGAAGGCACACATGGTCTGGAGTGACAAGGCCACCTGCTGTAGAGCCGGCTCTGCCGCGGCGCTGGGGGGCGGGGGGGTGGGGGGGGGGGGGGAGGGGCGCTGGGCTGCAGGGGGTGCAGAGAATTCCTTTCGATGGGGTGTGGAGGGAGTAGATATTCTGGGATATCGCTGGCAGCACACCGCAAGGAAACGTGTTTCTTTGGCGTTTTTTCGAGCTGAAATCCAAGGAAGAATTTGTGAAGTCCTTCAAGTGAGGAGGGATCCTTGAAGGGGCTGAGGAATAAGTTATTTCCCCCTCCACACCCTCCTCAAGTCTCCACAAAGTCATTGGCGACAATGCGCTCAGATTGTTGCTCTTTAACTACGGTGGATCCTGTTTCCTTCGTCTCTGGGTTGAGTCGGAGCTGAGAGACCTGGACCTGCTGGGGCTCCAGGCACCGGCCTCTTTACACCATCATCTTCAAGTGGTCGTCATTGGGAGTTGTACTGTGAATAGCAAGGATTTACTCGCTTGCTGCCTCACTGAAAGTGCGCGACAAACGGATGAATATTTTTATGAGGCATCTTGTAGCAGAGATGGGCCAGGACCAAACCAAGCAGCAGATAGAGAAGGGCCTAAAGCTGTATCAGTCCAATCAGACAGAGAAGGCTCTAGATGTCTGGACCAAAGTCTTGGACAGGACTTCGGACCCTGGAGGGAAATTCCGTGTTTTGGGGTGTCTGATAACTGCCCACTCAGAAATGGGGAAATATAAACAGATGCTCAAGGTACGATTTCCTACCCAACACATAACAATGCTTTCTTTCGTTGACAAATGGTTTAACATCAATACATGTTTGGTATCAGGAAATATTGGACATGTGTGGATCAGCGTGTGGGAGAATTTGACATGCATTTTTTCTCAGTTTTATTTCATGTTGTCTCGCTCATATTTCACACATCATTTGAATAATTGACCAGTATACAGTTTCCCTAGGCATCTTGGTTATGCAACCAGTGGTGGGAATGTGTATGAGGTAGCTATCTGATGCTGGGATGCTACTGTAATTGTATATGTCATCATCTCTGAGAGGGAGATACAGTTCAACCTCTCCAGTTGCAGCATGTCAAGAATGTGTAAATGGTTATGAAAAAAACAGATCAAAGGTTACTACTTTGTAACTCTCAACATTTCTCTGCATAATCACACTTCATTTATGGCATTTGAAATGAGCAATATCAAACAAAACCACCACCATAAGTTATATAACACCTCCTTACTAATCCACCAGGCTTCATCAATAGGCAAGTTATTACGGCAAAAGCGACAGACTCTAGTACTACATATCACTTAGAGACAAAACAGCCAAGTTGACTTTTACCAGACATGTTTTAGTTGCATAAACCTAATGCCATTGATCATTGGGGTGGCAGTAGTTCAGTGGCTAGAGTGTAGGGTCGTACCCGCAGGGTCGGCGGTTCGATCCCCTTGATCTCCCCTCCTCCAACTGTCCACATGTCAAACCCCACAAATGTACTGATTGTAAGTCGCTTTGGACAAAAGTGTCCGCTGAATGCCCCCTTTACCCTCATTGTTCCACCTCATCGCATTGTGAACAATATGATACATTTCTTAAAAATGCATTGTTCTTTCACCGAATCCTGATGTTACCCCGATGAGTTGTCCGACGTGACCCCTTGTCTGTGCAGTATGCCCTAGCCCAAATCGACACGGCCAGGGAGATGGAGGACCCCGACTATCTGACAGAGGGCTACCTGAACCTGGCGCGCAGCAACGAGAAGCTCTGCGACTACCAGAAAACGGTGTCCTACTGTAAAACCTGCTTGGACATGCAGGGCACCACCGTCAGCTTACAGCTCAACGGACAAGTGTGCTTGAGCATGGGCAACGCCTTCCTGGGCCTGAGCGTGTTCCAGAAGGCCCTGGAGAGCTACGAGAAGGCCCTGCGCTACGCACACAACAACGACGACAAGATGCTGGAGTGCCGGGTGTGCTGCAGTCTGGGAAACTTCTATGTTCACCTCAAGGTAGGCTGCAGGGCCGCAGTCCTGAAGGGTCGAGAGTCGAGAGAAGGCAATTGAACACCGGGACTAAATGTGTGAACCTTAAACATCAAATCAGAGTGTCAGGTGAACAGTGGATGAGGAGGCTGGCTCGACAGGCTCTTGTAGACCTGTTGATGAATGGATTTATCATTTTTGTTTAATAGGTTTTGGATTTCTGGATGTAATTTGGATTACAAAGGAACATTGCTTGAGGGCATTGGCTATTGTGTCGCCTCCATTGAGACAAATATTTAATGTGTGGAAAGAAACTGCTTTAAGTATTTACCTCACGACAAAGTGGACAGAATCAAAAGGATTATCAGATCCAAATCAGATTAGAGTATGAGTCAGTATTTATTTGGCCACTGTTGTGTCCTTTGTATGATAATGCATGGCATCATAACAAAATCATATGAATAATTAGAACGTGGAGTACGATGTGTCGTAAGCCAGGTTGCCCGAGTGAGATTGGCTGCTCAGTAGAAGCACAGAGATTAGTATAACTAATCCCTTGGCTTCCTGGGGAAGGATTGGTTTCAATGGGAGCGTGATGAGGTGGCGTTCAGAGAATGGACTCCTATCACGTTACTTCATGACACAGAAAATAGAATATGCCAGAGTCTGGAAATAAAACATCTGAAACTCAGGAATAATCAGAACTGTCCTGGGGGGGCATCACTGCGTCCGAAGGGTCTCGTTGAGCAGCCTTACACAGTAAACATTGTGGCTCCAGCTGTCTCACTCCTCACCCCCCACCCTGGCCTGTGTGTACCCAACAGGACTACGAGAAGGCCCTGTTCTTCCCCTGCAAGGCAGCTGAACTGGTCAACGACTACGGCAAAGGCTGGAGCCTCAAGTACCGCGCCATGAGCCAGTACCACATGTCCGTGGCATACAGGAAGCTCGACCGCTTGCCAGACGCCATGGAATGTTGTGAGGTATGCGTTCTGTTTCCACAAAGCGCCGTCCAGAGCTCGGGCCTGTCCAGAGGCTATGTCTTTATTTTTAATGCAACACAAAACAGATTGACTGCGAGTGAGGAAGAATGATGGTTTTTGTTGTTGTTGTGTGCCGGTCAGGGTCTTCGACCCTGTAGCATGTACTGTACTGATGTCATTGGCTGTGTGTGTAGGAATGTTCTGTGGAGAGATCACGGTGGGGTTCTAGTGACAGGTGCAGATGACAGTTGTACCCAGTGTCTCCAACCCTGGCTGAAGTATGTCCGTGGAGGTGCCAGTTTTAAAGTGTTAATGAACAGATTAGCTTTTGTCTTCTGGCGCGGGTCTAAGTATGTACAGGGTGACAAACATGACTTCATGTTCAGTAGTGTCAGTAGAGCGACGGGATACAGGCCTACAAGGTCCCTTTCAAAGGTGTTTCTATGCACTTTGTGTTGTGTAGTTATATGCTAGATGTTACTGGAAAAGTTGGCAATAATGACTTGTTGCACTTGAACTAAACACATGCCCACTTTTGACGCAGATTTTACTCAAATGGATCCTCTGAACAGAAACCATGAAAAGGGGTACACAACTCACAAGGACCAAAATATATGGAAATATTGATTTAGATACATTCAATGTTCAATACTGAATGACAACTAATGACTTAGTCCATTGGCAGTGATGTAGGGCTAACAGGGATTGTATTTTTTACGTTTATGAGGTCAAATGTTTTCCTTTAGTCAAACTAAATATTTAAAAAAAAGAAGTGGGTAAAATGTTCATAGAACCCAAGAGTAAATTCCATTAGTGAACAACTTGTGTTAACAAGGTCACAACACATTTGGTCCCCTTCACCCCATCCTCTATCCTCTCCAAGTTCTGTATAGTAGAATAAAGATTAGAATAAAGCGCTTCATCTGATCATCTACTGGTGTAGTGTCCACCATGCCTCTTGGTTAGACAGCATGTCTACATGCTACCTGATGCATAGCAGCCTCTGATCGCCCCTCTTCCACCAGGAGTCCATGAAGATTGCTCTCCAGCACGGTGACAGACCCCTCCAGGCTCTCTGCTTGCTCAACTTTGCCGACATCCACCGCTGTAGGAAAGACACGGACGTAAGCCATGCGTCGAACCATGCCTTTAGGTGCTGAGCTTCAGGGGTCACCGGGGTCATGCACACCTGTACTTAAACAAAACCAACCTTTCTCTCTTCCTCGTGTCCAGAAAGCGTTCCCTCGCTACGAATCGGCCATGTGTATAATGACGGAGATTGGGAATCGCCTGGGACAAGCATACATCTACCTGGGAGTTGCAAAGTGCTGGCTTCTGCAGAAAGACTTTGACAAGGTGCACACATCTCAGTTCAGACGATGCCTTATTCATCTCTCCAGTAGCCATTTTGAACTGTTGAAACGATTTAACTGAAAATGAAGGACACAGCAGTAAATAAACTACCATTCCTTCCTCAGGCTCAGGAATCTCTGCATCGAGCCGAGGAGTTGGCAGAGGAATTAGGAAACAAGGTATTTGAAGTCAGGATGGCCGAGCGGTCTAAGGCGCTGCGTTCAGGTCGCAGTCTCTCCTGGAGGCGTGGGTTCGAATCCCACTTCTGACATTACATTAATTACCGTAATTTCCCAGCTTGGGATCAATGAAGTATTTCTATTCTATTTGGAGTTAATTGAAGTAAAATGTAAAAAAAATATCTGCATCCACCAGATGAGTTGTAAATGAAGAACGTAAACGTAATCGTCTCACTGAACTCGTGGTGCGGCGTTGTGGAGTGTCTAAAGCCCCCCCGTCCTCCTCGTCCCCCCAGCTGTGCACCCTGAAGGTGTGCTGCCTGAGCGAGGCCATGTTCCGCAGCCGGGAGCAGGGCGAGCAGCTCCGGCAGCAGGTGGTCAAGCTGCTGCAGTGTGTGGAGGAGCTGGAGCTCTACTGCGGGATGTGCGGCGAGTCCATCGGCGAGAGGGACCAACAGCTGCAGGCCCTGCCCTGCTCGCACATCTTCCACCTCAAGTCAGTCTGTGTGTGGTCCTCTGTTGCTCTTCATGTTCAGAGCCGTGTGGGAGCATTGGAAACACAACATTGTTGTGGGGAATCTATCTATCTATCTATCTACTCGTACTTTTCTGTGTTTCTATGTTTTGTCTGTACAATGTCCGTTTGTCTGTCCATTTGTTCATTTTGCACCGCAGATCTGAGAGGACTGCAATTTCATCTGTGCTATATGCCTGCCATGTAGCACACTTGACAATAAAGATACTTGAATCTATCTATCTATCTATCTATATATATACAGTATATATATATATATATATATATATATATATATATACTGTATATATATATAAGTCTCTGCCAACCACCAGTAACTATTGGTGAGAAGTGATTTCAACAATTAGAACTATACCTCATCTTAGCATATATGTACATATTAGGCACTACAAAGGCAATTCTTTTAACTACGACTTTCTGATGTCTACTCTGCAGTTTTGAATTCTTTGTAACAACTACGGTTTTGGTCACATGCTTTGCATTGTTCTGACTCATTGTGAATCCCTTTGGACAGAGCTGCTGAATGATCCTGTGTGTTGAATGTGGATTCACAGTACCGCTGCTTCCCCTCCCACAGGTGCCTGCAGACCAACGGGACGCGCGGCTGCCCTAAATGTCGCCAATCCTCCATGAAGCCGGGGTTCGTCTGACCCCCCCGAGCCGCGGCGTTCCCCTGGTCCTGCGCCGGGCGCTGTGACATCACACAGAGCCTCAGCCGGGTACCGCAGACTCTTCAGCGGGCGGTCCGACGTCCGGACGGCCTGCAGAGGTGGACGCCACTCTGTAGAGTTGGAGGAGAGCGTACACTGCCCCGCGTGGGGGCAAGTGGGGACGCTCCACAGAACTGTGCTGGTTTTGAGGGGGCAGCAAGGAAGTCGAC
This sequence comes from Urophycis tenuis, assembly GCA_036785325.1. Classification (NCBI taxonomy): domain Eukaryota; kingdom Metazoa; phylum Chordata; class Actinopteri; order Gadiformes; family Phycidae; genus Urophycis; species Urophycis tenuis. The sequence continues at coordinate 2,212,242 of JAXIVH010000013.1, forward strand.
AGTCCTCAGGGGATATTTACAGATGCCTGCCTCTGAGCCACAGCTTACTTGGCATTACGGGAGGAGATGAATGATTTAGACTTTCACCTCATGGGTGTGGTAGACTGAAGCCCTTGACGTATCCGATTGCTGACCATCGTTTAGAAAATACAATAAGGACACATAGAGGAATCCTGCCCCTGAAACAACATCACATTTGTTGCAATAGTAGGCTAATGGATATTTGATAGTTTGGTTAGAAAATTCCAGCATAATAAATATGTGTACCATACATGAAAAACATTGCTGGATGAAAAAGAGGAATTATGTATTCTACATCTGTGAGTAGTCTTTGTTATGTTTACTTAAACACGTGCTCCTGCATTTATAATCATATTTATATTTTTTGTGCAGAACACATGAAATATTAGTATTACTATTAAAATCCATTATATATATTTGATTATATATACATGATATTTAATATAGGCCTATGTGTGTACATAATGTTCATTTTTAAGAAAAGTTAGATATATCCAATGTTTTGTAAAAACTAACTGTAATATCTTAACAGATACAAAAACTAGTATGTCTTTACAGAGCAGGGATACAGAGCTATTTTCCTTATCTTAATGATAAAGCAACAAGTTCAACACACATTGTGTTACTCACATACATTTATATTGTATTCACCAGTTATTAATGGAAATGTATCTCTTTTAAAATACACCATCTGCAAATGTGTCAAAGGATTGTTGAGGTCAGCCTTGTTGTGGGGAAACTGATCTGACCAATTATCTGCATGTGGAACATTATTTTCAGAACAGCCACTTTCTCACGTGCAACAGTGGTGCTTCGATATTTGTATCTCTATGCATTATGTAAATACGGATGGATTGGTCATATTTGTTGGCAGCTTTCCCGGAAATGAATAGACCCTTTTCACAGATCGTCAATAGGGTAAAGTAACTTCTGGTTCCGGTATTTGTAAGGTAGGTTGGCTTTATTTATTTATGTCTGTCGCAGCACCAGCATGGTCGATGTATAACGTGAATAGTTGTGTCTATACTGGTGCACCGCCATACCTAAATCAGACGGACCGCTAGTTACTGTTATCAGCTACACCTGTGTATTTCCTACTGTGAAAAGGGTCTTGCATTTCAAATCTAGTGCCTAACTTTTGTAAGGGGTGCAAGGGGTATTTTGTAAGGAATGGCAAGAGTGCAATTTCCCCGAACATTATTGCAATAATGTGGGATTGCAGGCACAGCAATCATTTTCTGATTTTCCAAACATGTAACTGACTTTATTTCAATGAACAGAGACGTTCTTCAGAAAGCTATAATCACCTTTAAGTCCTTGAATGGATTTAAGATGCAATCTTCCAGTCTGAAAATCTAATGGATGATATGAAGCTTATTTCAGCATGGATTCATGTAAAATATTTAGATGAGTTGTTCATTTTGACATCCCTGGTCTCTTAGGTGTTAATATTTATATAATACACATTTAACATAACATGCTTGCAAGAACAACCAACAATGTATGGTTTCAACCAAAACTACCTCTGTTTCTCAAACTCATGGCCTCTTCAGAGGGTGAATGCAACCAGAACAATGGACTGACATCTGTGTAGAATTGTGACATTTGTATTTAAATACAAAATATTTTTATTAAATCAGCATGCTTCAGTTGATTTAATAATGACCGTCTTCATTATTGTTCTGAGATGTATTGTTGTATTATCATTATTTTAGTCAGAATTGTATAGTTTGTTGAACATACTTTTGTCATGCAAATATGATGACATGAGAGTGCCTCATCATTTGTAACACGTCAGAGTCTTTGTGGGCATCAAACTTAGAGCTGCAAAAACTAGAAATGTATCACGTGATATGCATACACTTTATAATAGCCATTCTGTCTTTGTTATTGTGAATAAAGATTTTTTTGTTTGTTTGTTGCAAGTCTCAAACGTAGTGATTTTACGCTAACTCCAACGGACCACGGGCTTACAGCAGCGGTCAGATCTTTCAGCAGCAGTGGCTTCAGGCTCCAGGGAGAGCCTGGTTGGTATGTAACCACAGCCATCAGCCTCCTGGTTCTGCTGAAATGTGGCCCATAACTCTTGCCCTGCTTGTTTACAGAAATCTCTCAGAATGTGAGGGATGTCAACAATGCCCTCTGTGTGGCACATTGTCTGTCGCCAAGAGGCCTCCTAACAATGTCCACCTAAAGATAGACAGAGCCACTTCTCAAGAGCAAAAGGACAGGCGGAAATATTCCCCCTGTTCACATGAAGGTAGATGCCTGTGGCGCTATGTACATTGGATATTTGTGAATTAACTACCGGGTTACAAGTACCTAAAGTACTTTGAGGAGCATGTGATCTGTGAATCATACAACATGATTAAATCAGGTTAAACTGTAGATTGTCCCCAACATTATTTTTGGAAAAGAGGAAAAGGTGTCACTAGCCTATATTGCAACCAAACTATTACCTTCTCTGTTTCACTGTAAGGAGTAAAAGCTGTTTAATGGATGTTAAGACTTCTCTTTTGCAGTGCAGGTTATTGCAGTGGGTTCAAAGCTGGCTCGGAATAGGGAAGATTGTGTTCAACAGTTAATAATTTATTTTGTTAATCTTATCCCACATCATATTCATATTACATTTTTCAACTAGAAAAACTAATTACTTTTCTCTTTGCTTTTAAGTTTCCGTTTAGATTCCATGTCCTTCAGTTTAGAGTCCAGCTTACGTTGCAGATAGGCTTTCTTGTTGGGATCCATGGAATTGTCCTTCTTCCCACTTCCAGCGTACAGGACGCCTTCCTTGCTGATCCTCATCCGAGCGTGGGCCTTGGCCTGGTCCCCACAGCCGTGAACCTACAAGTTCACACTACAATTAGCTACATCGTATGTCACATAACAACACACATTTCCAAACATTACTCTACAACACATGCTAGCAATGCATATATGCATACATATACTGTATATGAAAGAGAGTAATGCTCTCTTTTCATTCTGAAACTAAAGAAATGACTGCCCTGTACTTATTCCCCAAAGTCAGTGAATCCCCATTCAGTAATGCACCTGCCATGTTGGTCCTGCATACCTCTGGAAAAACAATATCGAGAACAACTTTGACTTCCAGAACATGGAGGTTGACTCTCTGTGACAACATCCCACTTGTCTCTACATGCTTTCCTGTGTCAGAGTACATGGCACGCATTGCTACACTAAAGCAACCCCTGGGCAAATGTTGTTTTTGTGTCGTTAGCTATGGCATTCCCAGATGGCCAAGTCTGCACAAACAAACAGCAAGCGGTGATTGGTAATGCAGTGGTTGTAAATCAGCCCACTTACCTCCGGCACATGGTGACCCAGACAATACTGTCGATTGCAAAAGGGGCAGAGCTGGCCCAGCACCAGCACCGAGGCTTTGCATTTCACAAAACTGCACACGCTCTCCGCCTTCACGACCGCCGAGATCAGCGCGTCAAAGTCGTCCTCGGCGCCTGCTGCGGCGGCGATGTCGCAGGCGCCCGCCTTGGTGCGCTTCTTCCCTGGAGGGGGTGCAGAACGGGTGAACTGTCTACAGCACTGTGGGAACTGCATGTCATTACACAGGCGATGTGACTCCACCAGTGCCTACCTTTAGCAGACTTCTTCTGTGTGTGGAGCTGCCCGATGGCGGCTTGAACCTTCTGCTTCTGCTGGGCGTTCTCCTCCCGTCTCTGCTGCTCCCTCTTCATCCTCTCCAGGTGTAAACTCTTGAGATCTTCCGGTGGTTTCTGAGATGTCGTTGCCGCTTGTGGCTCTGAAATCGGCTGCTCTTCCTGTGCGGGTTCTGGCTGCGTCAGCTCCGGCGCGACAGGCCCCTCAGTTGGCGTGGACGTAGGAGGAGGTCTGGAGACAGTGATGCATCGGTCTTTACCTTCTCCTCTGCTCTCGTGGCCGAGCCCGAGCTCCTCCGAGATCTGGTGTACCAGCATGCGGTCATGGGAGTTGAGGGACGGCGGGAATTGCAGCGTGTCTTGAGAAGGATCCCTGAGATAACTCTCCACCTGCTCCCTGATCTCAGCCGACCTGGTCTTCACCTTCTGCTCCTCTTCTGGGGTCAAGGTGCGGGGCTTTGGAGGCTTTGTGTGCTGGTTCGCCGGGTCGTCTGAGACCTTTCCACCAGCAGACTTCTTCTGGTTTTTCTGGGTTGCTTTGTCTGCAGCTTGATGCTTGACCTTCTGCTTGGTGGACGGGGAGCCGCGGGCGGGAGCTCTGGTCTTGTTGTCGTGGCTGCGGGTGTAGTTCTGTGGCACGATGTCCTGGAGGTATTCGAAGGCGGTCCGGACCTCCCCGTGGTCCGTCATGTGACCGACCAGGGACTTGAGGAAGGCGTGATTTTGAACAGTCTGGGAGTCGCAGATCACAGCCAGGTGGCGGCGAGCCCGGGTCACAGCCACGTTGATCCTCCTGTCCTCAGCAAGGAACCCAACCTCACCTCCACACAAACACACCAAGGATAAAGAAACATGTTTAAACATGCAACAAACAAACAAAACAAACACACACAAGTATGAATGCGGTGTCAATAAAACATAACTCACTGTATTATTGGAATTACCATTATGGTAAATGGGCAGGTTATGAATATGGATGGATTGTACACATCCTCTATCTTAGGCCTTACCTTTTCTGTTGGACCGAACCAGTGTTAATACCACAGCCTCCTTTTCTCTGCCCTGAAAGCCATCCACAGACTTGATCTCCAGGGCTGGATAGCGTACAGAGAGCCTCTGACGCAGGAGATCCACCTTTACAAGAACAGAACAAAATATCAAAACAAACCCGTATTCAAAAGACAGCGTTTTCATTGTTTCAGTGGGGTGTTGCCAATAAGCCTTGAGTGCATACATTACCACTTTTGGCTTATTAGCTTTAGTGATATTTGGACAGTAATTTCAAATACAAAAATGACTTACTTGTAAATTGTACGGAGCGATGACAGCGATGTCTTTAGCTTTTAGTCCAGCATCAGTCAAACATTTGATGTGTAGTTCAACAAGGTCTACCTCGCCTGAGCACAAATTAAATACAATATGTTTGTCACCACACCCTTCAGATATGCTGAATACAACATGTTTTGAAAGGCATGATTCTTTATTTGACACACAAGCCAACCTTGGTTGCCCTTGGACTGCTCATCGGTGACCTCCATCTCACTCAGGCCGCAGCCGGCGGTGTCGATGAGGAGCAGTGGGGTGCTGGTCTCCTCAACGCAAGCAATCCCTGGGAGATCTCTGGAGGACCACGGACGATCAATAACATCCATCCATTGCTTTAATGTCTGCATGAGATACTCAACCAATCCATTTGAAAGGGCGCCCTCACTTCAGCAGATGGCCCTCCACTGAGCTGTGTGCGGTCAGCCTGCCCTGGTACATCTCTCTGGAGGCCCAGTCCATGATGGAGCTGTGCATGCGGTACTGTACCGTCAGCATGCGGACTACAGAGTCGCCAAACTTCTGGATGAGTCTCTCCATCAGACTGACCGACAGGCCCTTGGCTGCAGCGCTACGAGAGACGCAACATAAAAACTAAATGTTTAGTCGCCGTGTAGCAAAACTCAACGATTCACTCAGCACGTGACTATTGTCATCATGACAACCACTTAAACAAAGACAGGAAATACCAGGTTTTACGTTTGAGATTTGATGGTAGGGGGTAGCTGCTTGTAGTCCCCAGCAAGGATGCATTTGCGTGCGTTGAGCAGAGCAATCCAGCAACTGCTCTCCAGGGCCTGAGCACACTCGTCTATCACCACCCAATCAAAATGGTCGGGGGGCAGGTGTCTCAGGGGTCCATCTTTGGATGCACCTGTGCAATTGGACACATACAGTAAACGGTGTCAGTTTCTCTCTGCTGTGCTGTCAGGACACTGGCATGCCTGAGCAGGTTATAACCTGTGTTGGTGGACAGCACCACGTCTGCACTCTTCAGGATCTGGGCGATGGCCGTTGCCTCCCTGGTTCTCAGCTCTTTTCGCAGCTCCCCGAGTTCTCGTTTGAAACCAAAACGTTCCCCTTTGTCACGCATCTTCTTCATCCCCATCTTGAAGTGGAAAAATTGATATATAGACAGTTATATATAAGTCAGCAAATAAAGAAACTTTAACAAGTGTTGCATATGGCGATGATTATGAGAGTATTGAACACTCAAGCATACTTACGAGAGCCTTATCCATGTCCTTACGGATATCAGCAATGATGTTTGTGTTGTCACTCTGGGCAAGGATGGCATCTAGAGAGTGTTTCTGTATGGCCTCCAGCAGGCGGGCGGGGTGGCCCAGTCGGAGCACCTTGGCCTTGCACTGGGCCAGCCGCTCCACCAGGTTATCTACCGCCACATTGGAGGAGGCACAGCACAGGATCTGGGGAATCAGGAAATACAGTCCAGCCAATCATCTCATGAAGGTTCAACGGCAAACATAACAACTGGATGTAAGAAGAAGATATATATACTATTATATTATACACCTTTCATTTTAATTCCCATGTTAAGAATTAATTCATAATCCACATTTCATGAATAATAATGATTATCGTTTACCAAAGCAGCTGAAGGGACTTGAGCATGTGATATTTTGCAGATATGTGGAGTTCCTTTGAGCTGGGAGGAATGTCCCTTACTGGCCACTACACTATCCTTCATCCCTGAGGACAAGGCATCTTCACCTTGTTAAATTGTGTTATATATACACACACAAACACACACTGGAAGGTATGGGGTATTTCATGTATTTCACACCTTGTTTCCTTGTTTAACAGCTTGAAGAATGACCTCCACAACTGTAGTGGTTTTCCCAGTGCCAGGTGGGCCATGGATCACAGCAACATCCCTCTGAGATAGAGCAAAAGACACTGCTTCTCTTTGGGAATCATCCAGGTCCTGATTAAAGAAGCTTAAATCATCTGAGGAGGTGGGACACAAACATGTACTTAGAAAAACTTCTGAGTTAGGTGTAAAGGAAATCACATGTTTAGTTCATGGAAATAGTTTATGTACTCGTCTGTGATTGGGATCCAGGTTCTGAATATCCAAAGAGAACATTGATCAGATTTGAAGCTGGTCCATTGCTGTACCCATTCAGAGTGTTCAACGCACTGCAAGACAAGACATCCAACCCAATGGAAATACATTGTCACAAGGTTTTCATTATAGGTTGTGCGTGTTTGGTAGCATCTCAAACATTGAGAAGTCCCTCACCTTTTCATCCGCTTGTAGGTCACATTGTTTGCTAACTTCAATAGGTTGTACAGCAAATCCGTTTCAACATTGAAATCGTCTTGACAGTCCTCGAAGGCTACAGTTATAGATGTTTGGCTGGCCTTGGTCACTATTCCAGTCCCAATCTGTGAACTTGCACTGCATCCAGCGGCACCATACAAACCAACAATGTCTCCTGCAGAAGATGTCCATGTTTTTATAATTGACAGAATGTGAAATAATCAGTGTGTGTTGTAAATGAGTATCAGTCTCACCAGGTCCAAAGCTGTTACTTGGAAGAGCGGGCACACCCATATGTCTTCTTGGTTCTAGAACGACCAGAGTCCGACCATACAGGCCCGTTGACTGACTGGCTACTTGTAATTTGAGCAGGCACACTCCTTTGCTCTGGAGCTCCTTAAGAGAGCTGTTCTCTTGCCATAGCCTGAAAGAAAGACAGCGAGATGGGTATGGGGCTCACTCTTATGTTTTTTTTTATTGACATTATTAATTTAATTATATTCATGTTAATACCTGGTCTCTTGGATTTCAGCTTCTCTCTCCTCCTGTAAGAGATCAAGTGTCTTGGACACAAACTGTTCAATTTCCATTTTTCCCCACTGTGAGTGACAGTAACAAGGAGCAATCAATGTTTACATTAACGAAACAAAAGGGAAGCAAAGCCAGAGCTGATAGACTTCTGGCTCCAACAACAGCTCGTCAACTTCAGTCACACACACCCAAACCAATTCTACGTGGAAAATCAACCTATGCTCACATTAGTGACTGACGCCCTTGCTTAGTACAAGCTTTATACAAGCACGTAGATACCAGGTATGTTCTATTACAATCTGTCAAATGTTTAGCTAGCTTAAAAATATAGCAACACAGCAAACAACACTCTCTAACGACACCCACACCAATGCCTACATTAATACACATCTTATTCAGTGTAAAAATAGTGAGTGCAAAAAGTCGGAAGAGGTATTTCGCGAATTTGCACATAGATAATAAATGACAACATAATCTTAACCAACTTACCAAATGTTGACAGGGACCAATGAGATACTCTTCTTCTTTTACTAGTCGAAGGGCGTGATCCCATGTATACGAGAGGCCACACTGCCATCTATCTGAAGAGAATACACATGACGACATACGCGTGATCGTTTTGTTGACGTCACTGAACTTTTATTTTGAAAACAGGATACCTGTACTTTTCCTGAGTTCCTGACGCTGTATTCTCTGCCATCGGCCCCGCGCTGTCATTCGATTTAACTACAGCTAGCTCTTACTCATAGTTTATATGCAAATATCAATTAATCTATTAATCGTTCACAGTGTCCACAGAGCAACCGGGATCGTCATCATGTTTTAACCTTATTAAGCATGTCTGTGATTTGGTAGGAGAACGTCAGCTTCAAGTTGGTCTCTTTTGACTAGGAAGAAAGCTTTCTGCAACGAGCTGCACACCTCCAGTTTATTGATTGCTTTGTGATTTATTGAACTCTAAATGGAAACGAAGTCACTTTTGGTCTTGTTGTTCACCACTTCGAGTTGGTTGATGGTCAGCGGTACCCTTTCAAAAACTGACGCCAAGAAGTCGCACAAAACTGAGGTTGACGTGAGTAACTGTTCATTAAGTCTTGTTCAAATGCCTCTGGTCATGACAGCATGGTGACAACCAATCCCCTCAGGCCAACAACAAATACGTGTCGTTTCTGCACACAACAGGAAATTGTATTGCGTTTTCCCTTCTTATCTACATGTCGCTTTCTTCTAAGGCTCTTCATATCTGGAAAATAATATTTACACGTATTTCACAATATGCTTCTACCCACCACAGTCGTCCCTTGCTGAATTGTCTGTATTGGACAGAGGCCTGGTGGTGTCGGACCCACAGTGGCGTGACATAGTGAGAGAGGAGAAAAGATACTGTTCTCACGTTAAACGGACATTCCAAGGACAAGTTCTTGGATACATCACTCCTGTAGGTCTTAAATCAAGTCAGTAGAAGTGGCATGTTTGTTTTTGTTTTTTTTATGTTTAAATTATTTTAGATTCAAAATAGATGTGTATATCCTTAAAGTAAAACACCTAATATGAATGTTTAATATATTTGGCATTATACCCTTTTCTCCTCAGTGGAATTCCCATGGCTATGACATAGCGAAGATATTTGGTTCAAAACTGACCTCCGTGTCACCAGTGTGGCTGCAGGTCCGCAGGCGAGGAAAGAACAGCTATGATGTTACCGGACTGCACGACCATGACCCAGGTATTGAGAGTAATGTACACAGTGTGTGTGTGTGTTTGTGTGTGTGTGTGTGTGTGTGTGTGTGTGTGTGTGTGTGTATGCTATGTATACTGTTATACAGATTTAGGTAACTCTTGCATATTTCAATATGAAACATTATTATTTGGGTTTGATGAAAGCATCTCATAAATTATATTTTTTTCCATGTAGGCTGGGTCAAAGATGTGAGGCGGTCCAATAGAAAAATCAGACTGGGTAAGTTAATTTAATTGTCTGGTTACTACCTTAAATAAATATCATTATTCAACACATATTCTCATTTGAATTCTATTGAGACACTTAAACATTGACTCGTGTGACTCTGTTTGGTATCAGTTCCCCGGCTGTTGTTTGACGGCTGGTCGTATCAGGACTACATGAGTGTTCTGGAGAGTGAGGATGAGATCGAGGAGCTGGCCAGTGAGCTGGTGGACGTTGCAAAGGTGATGTATTACTGCGGCCTGTTCCACAGCAGTCTGCATGGTGTATGGTACGCTCCCCTGGCATTCACTGGTTTGATAATGCCGTTGTTACGCGTTTTCATTGACAGACAGAGAAGTTTGATGGTTTCACTTTGGAGATGTGGAGCCAACTGGGAGGTAACAGAAGAAGGTGAGTTCATCAGGGTGTAATGATTCCAGTTGCTTTGCTGCCTTTTCCTTGGATTCAAGTTCAACTAGGACATTCTGCTATGTTCTGGCCAATGCAGGGAGCTGGTCCACTTGATCAAACATGTATGTGAGACTCTGAAGGCGAAAAGGTTGGACTGTTTCCTTGTCATCCCACCTGCTGTCACAAGGTAACTGCAATGTGTCATTAACCCAATGCAAATGATTTAATTCCTTCTGGTATCCTGTCTGACATTGATTAAACATGATTAAACATGTGTGTTATGAACAGCGTGGGGCAGCCTGGCATGTTTGGAAGAGAGGAGTTTGAGCAGTTGGCTCCGGTTGTGGATGGATTCAGCTTAATGACCTATGACTATTCCAGTGCAGGAAGGTGGGTGCATGACATGCATGTAATATGTGAATACAAACAACAGTGCAAAATTGAAGATGTATTACTGTGTTAAAGCCCAGGCCCGAGTTCCCCGCTACCCTGGATTAAGGAATGTGTTCTCCAGCTGTCTCCCAGCAGCCAATGGAGGCACAAAATCCTGCTTGGGCTGAACATGTATGGTATGGACTTCTCCAGCCAGGGAGCAGATCCAATCCTGGGTGGGAGGTAAGAGACTTGTGTGCCACTGATGCACCATCTCAAACTTGATAAATGAATGGTGGCAAAATATTTTACATGTTTACATTTGAACTCTTCTCTCTAACATGTATGTATTAATTCCTATGTGACTGATCTGCAGGTACATTGACATTTTGCGGGAGCTAAGGCCAAAGCTTCTATGGGATGATTATGCCGGAGAGCATTACTTAAGTTACAAGAAGTAGGTTTAGAAATCATACTAATTCTAGATTATCAAATGAGATATTTTTAGCATCATCATTTTAACATTTTAACACCATTTACTTTTTTAATTTTCTTTTAGGAACAATGGCGTCAAGTGTAAAATGTACTACCCGACACTTAAGGTAAGAACTCTTTTGATGCTTCGGTTAAATATGTATGTTTATTGGTTCATAGTGGAATAACTTATTTTTTCATTCATTTTCCAGTCACTCTTCATGAGGATCTCTTTAGCCACTGAACTGGGTACAGGAGTTTCCATGTGGGAATTAGGACAAGGACTGGATTATTTTTATGATCTTCTATAATGTGGGAAAATGACTGTTCTGTGGATTTTAAGAACATTAGCCAAATGCACTTCCAAAACCTTCTGTACCAAATGCAGTTATTCTAGCCATCAACTCAAACCAATAACTGGAAGCTATTAGAGTTTAACTTGCTGCAGTTGACCTGTGTTGGCAGGGTGTCATGATATTTTGAATAATACATGGTAGTAATGATTGTACTACTAAGAAAACATGGTACATAGCACATTAAACCAACATTCAGGTAATCTGAGGTATCTAATTTAAATGTTATATATTTTGATTGACAAGACTCCAGATATTGCAGAGAAATAATTATCAAGAATTGTACATAATTTGTGCACTTGTTAATGTTAAAACAGTGTACTTTGGTTGATTGGCCTGCATGCAGGCTTCTGCTGTCATTCTTCCTGTGTGCCGTCAGCTGAAGTCCTGAGAAGCTGATGTTGGTTTATGACATGTATTTATTGGGGAAACAATTGTGATTTATTCACACTTTCCCAACGCTTTCTGAATACATGTTTGGGCCCCTTTTTGCACTTGACATTCAAATGTCAAATTTTATTTGTTCAGTAAATAAGACTTTGACTCTTTTTTTTACCACCAGTTGGTTTTCATTGACAAACATGTTCATACAGTACATTTCAAACACATCTGTAAATTCAAATGAAATGCACATATTACATTACAATTAGGTTGTGGTTCTACAGGCAGTGGAGAGCAGGATCAGATTATTTACAGCGACTGAAGTTGACTGGCCATTCTGACCGGTTATTAAGTGTCTGTCTATGACGACATGCATGGCATCCTCTTGGCTTGCTAGAAAAACAAAAGGAACACAACATTATCAAAAACAACATTATCAAGATGAAGGATGCACAGTGGCAAACACTCATATCCAATTCCTAAAACAACATCAAAATGGGGAGCCGGTTACCTGTATATGAGCCACCACTGTCTTTCACAAAGTCTTCCACTATCAAGGGCAGGTTGGCAAAGTCCTGGCTGCGCACCAGCTCAAACACTGATGGCTTAGAGCAAAACCAAACACAAACATGTTAAAATACTGCACATCAATGTGGAAAACAGGGTTTCAATGAATAGATACTGGCCAATATGTCCTCAGAGAGTTGTGAGCACACACCCCTGTTAAACTGTAGCCACTGAAGATCCACTTTTGTCCCTCGGTGGCACAGCACAGAGCCGACACGCCGTGTCCCACTGCACACACAGGCTCTATATGCAGGGACAGACGGTGTTAGCACTCATTCTGCCTCCGCTACAGCAGAAGCAAACTGATATGGAACATCAGATGAGGTGCGCACTCTGCTGGGAGATGAAGTGTGTGAGGATGCGGTGCAGAGAGCCACTGTGTGCCAGGTCACTCAGGGCTCCGGGGCAGTCAGGTATGAGGAGCGCTTGATACCGGGCCCCTAGAATGGGTGATTAAGACAATGTTTTGAACAAGGCATCATATAAGGCAAAAATACATTTTGTTAAACTGTAGTACAGTCTCACCATCTATAGATTCAAGTTTGGCTGGCGTTGCGTAAGGTTTCACGTTAAAGTCTTGCACCCATCTGGCAGTGCTTTCATCCACTCCAGCAAAGTCTATAGACTTCCCCTGCAATGCAAACCACGTGGGATGATCAATGGCACAAAACATTTAAAATAAATGTCAAATTTGACCAATACAAATCCGTAAAACAAAGGGTCAATCTGGACACTGAAATTCTAGCGACAAGACGCTAGAAGGCTCGCTGTTCAGCATACAATTTAACAGATTAAAATTAAAATAAAAGTATTGGCATAAAATACAAGAGGTAGGTAGGTGTCTTACCCCAGGCGTTGCTGTCTGTATGTTGAAGACAGAGCTGCACAGACTGAAGGACTGATGGAACGACTTGGCTGTGACTCCTGAATAAGCAAAGCATCAATAAAGGCTTTGAGGGTCAAGGCACAAAGACCGGCTTTCTGAGAAGCTGATATATATATAAATAAAATACGCTGATTCATTGTCGTTTATTCACGCTAATTGACTGTTAGGGAAAGGCTAATTTACTTGAAATATTACACATGAACAATGGTCGTCATAGCTTTCTTTCTACATGTCCACTAGTTGACTAACCACAGAAACTAGCTAACTTAGCTGTTCAACCTACCTTGAGGAGCAGCACTCGCCACTATTAAGCAAGTAAGTTTTGAAGACATGTCATGCAGGGTTTACGTAATAATTTCGTTCAATATGAAATTATCGTAAATCCGCGGATTTGATATCTAGCGTCCAACTAACAGCCGAAAGGAAATCCTGTCAGCAGACGATAACATCTGCCATACGACGATAACAAACTTCAAAATAAAAGCTCGAGCAGAAAATGCAAAACTTATACACAGTCGAACCAAGCAGTTTCTTTAATTGTATTCATCATACAAACATATGTAAATCCATGCCATCACAAAAGTGTCACCCATATACTGCTCATTTTTGTTTGGAGAAAATAAAGATCTTGAAGATATAATTTGGCCATCACCTGTCTATCACCTGGGAGGCCTCAGAATATTTAAAGAGATAAGAGATACAACACAAAAAGAACAAGGGAGGCGTGTAATGGAATATACTATTGAACAAAGCGTTGCTGCCCAGCAGCCTTTCTACTTCACAAATATACCGTCATTTGATTGACGAAAGATTGGCTTCACAACTTCATACAGTATATTAAAGAATAAAATAATGTATTCCATTACACATAAATCCATCCACATGATTAAAACAACAGATTTAATAATGTTCTTCTTTCAGATTCCCATAAAGGCAGCAGGTCAACATCATCCCCAGCAACTGAAAAAAAATGAACCATGCAAGACTTTTGTTAACCAAACGGCACACAAGGGCAACCGGCTACATCCATTGGTTATTATGGCCGAGGGTTTTACCTGAAGGAATGCAATGCCGATTCCCACTCCACCAAGGACATGCAGTTGACTCAGAATGAATTCCTCTAACCTGCCGATGCAGCCTCCCTGAGGGACGACGTCAGGTTACCAAAAACAACAACTCACTTTAACAATCCTTTAATGATCGTCTGGTTTGAGTGGGCAAACAGACCTCTAGCTTGTAGAAGTTGGATGGGTGGTTTCTGCTGCCACAGTCCTCCCTGGGAGTTTTGCAGCAGCTGTCCGGCACCATCCATTCTTTGCCTGAAGTTAGGAACCAAATACTGCCGGACCAGTCCTGGGAGCTGTTGCTGCCACAGCACTTAAACTGAGACACAGCAGCACAGAGCAGACAGCAGCCGTCAAACATGCACCTGGGACTAATAGAATTCTGTTATGAAAAATGTTCTGTGTGGGTTGCCATGACCACGTCTCTTCTGTCCAAAGGAGTGTTCACAAAGGAGTGTTCACTTCAAACAGAAAGGCCCAAGTAGGGTTCCAGGCCAATTGTCCTTGTCATAAAAAAAATATGAACTTTCTTTTTGCCCAAACTACCTCTGCTAAAGCATGACTTGTAGTCTACATATTAGGACTAGTTGAAGATGAGGTCTTTGCCCTTGAGAACAAAGCCCTTTTGGGGGGCCTCTGTTTCGGTGTAACAAAACAAAGGCTAGGCAGTGGTGAGGAACTGCAGCCGACACATTCAGTGTGGGACACCTGGTCAGATCATCATGAACACACGGGACAGCAGAGAAGGAGTAGATGGAGTAGACTGTGTTCTTTTGATGAACAGAGCCCTTTGATGAAGGACCAACCAAATGGAAAATGTAGGATTTACTATCAATGATATGATAATAATGATAACTACTTATACTTATTATTACTTGTATTACCTTTACTTATCCACATCTCCATTATCATTATGATGTATGGATGGATAATCCAGCTGTAGCCTGGCTATATAGGATATGAGGCTATACATAGCAAAGCATAGCATAGCATTTCTCCCACATCAGATACCTCCTGCTGCAGCTTGTCCACGGCATCTGTAACGCCTTGTTCCCCCGGCTGCTTGTACTTGTGCTGCATGGTCCACCTCAGGTTCTGCTTGAGCTCATGGTCCAGCTGTGATACAGGAGTGTGAACAACAAGAATCGTCACCTGCACGGGCTGGTGATTCTTTTAGACAACCTCCCCTGTTCGTAAATATATCACATGGTCAAGTTACTTTCCACGGCTGTAACATTCCGCTCTAAATGGCGCGGTGACCGTGTTTGGCCCGGACTACACGGTGAGACGGGTCAGGGGTCCCTTGACCTGTCTGACCTCGAGAGTCCTGACCTCTAACTGTAATGCTGTTTACGTCGGTGGGAGGGGGGGAGAAGACATGATCCTACCAAATAACACAAACACATCAACAAAGACGAGTGGCAGGGGAGATTACCTCATAGCAGTAAGGAAAACACTGGAGCCAGAAAGGGAGGAAGAAAAAGAGGTGTAAAATGATACACAAATGAAGAACTTATCATCTTATTGGTTGTTTAACTTATACCAAAGAAGGGAAGAAGTATAGAGGGGTCTTGATAACATAAAGCAGCTATGCAATACAAAGACACACAAAGTGAAACAGCATGGAGGGGAAAAGTGAGTGTTAGCTGTTATATTGTGATGAAAAGCAATAGAAATTGAATTAGAGTATGATAATGTATTTAAATTGCCATATTGTCGTATGACCATTGTGTTATGGGACTAGTATCTACCACTGCAACTATGTTGATTGTACAAAATTGTCCTTGTTGAAAAGCACCTTTTGGTAGTTCATGTAGGCCATCACACCAGCGATGATTTCCAGCAGGAAAATACAAAATAACAGGATGAAATACTGTGGCAGAGAGAGACATCAAATTAGGATGACAGACAGGATCAGAGAGTAAGTGAATAACTGTTAATAATTGTAATGAACACCATAGTATTAGCAATGTGTTCATCGGTACACTGCAGGTGGCATTAAATAGACATAATATGCTAATGCTTTATTGATGCTATAATGTAAGGTAGTGTCTTATATTATACATGTTTTTCTATACCATATAGCCTAGCATACTTCTCCATGATATTAAGACCAGGCAGGCATATGTGAGGCCTCTCATACTGCTAGCATGAGTCAACGTCTAAATCCAAACTCTTAAAGACACACTCTGCATTGCATGTCTGTCGTATCTGACACAGTAATGTATTTCTGTCAAGAGGTCTGTACACACGCAGACCAGGGGACCAGTCTCAGGTTGCAAGAACAACAAGGATTTATAAAAGGGTCACCCAGGATGAACCCTTAATATATACTGTATGCACACACACGATTGTGTGTTTATTAAACAAAAGTGGAATTGCGATAATAAAAATGTGTTCACTCAAGACATGGATTCAGTCTTTTTACCTTAGTAGCAGTGATTTCTGAATGACTTAGTAGAATACGGTTTAATTCATATGTTGTGTTGCAAAAGGCATTATGTAGGAATGTAATGGTAGGAATGACACCCATTACCACAATGAGAAGACTTTTCATCTCCCTCAGAGTAGCACAACACCCAATGATTCCCGTAACCACTACGATGGTCCCTGTGACGATGAGAATGTAGGCTGAGGTCGAGTAAAAGGTGGAGTTGAGTAGACTGATGTAATCACTCTTCCCCACCACGGTCCACACTCCGACTGCCAACACAGCTCCACCTGCCACCTGAGAGCACGTACACACACACGCACGCACGCACACACACACACACGCACACACGCACGCACGCACGCACGCACACACGCAAGCACGCACACACACACACACACACACACACACACACACACACACACACACACACACACACACACACACACACACACACACACATACATTCATAAACACAAACTCAGTCGCTACCATCTCAATTCAAACCAGATGTTCCTATAAAGAATGTTACACATCCTTAATGAGAACCACAGAGGACAGTTTCCAAGAAAACATAAAGACTGAGTCTGTTGAAACACTGAAAAATAGGGACATAGACAATACTATAATATAAACAAGGCCTACATAACAACAGAATGACATGCATACATAGATACATACATAGATAGAGGTATGTGACACTGACATGGGGGTAATGCTGTATGAGTATAGCGGTTCAAATAAGAAGTGGATTTCTTGCTTGTGGAACAACTGATATGGCTCTCACCAAATGAACTTACCCAGAACATAAAATTAAACACAAAGAGTAGATATTTCAAACATATTGTTCCACACGTATTTCTTTTCTCGTGCCGCAACGCCATTCTGAAAAGACAAACAGAAGAGCATTTCCACGTAGGCTATGGCAACATGGCAACCAACATGATGGTGGGCACTAGACAGGCTCAGTAACCAACTGCAGCACAGTCAACAGTGTAAATGACTGCAGATGGAAATGGAATGCCCAACGCTCCTGCAGCATACCATATCTCCTAACACTACTGCAGACTGCCTGACCGACCTACGTGATAGGAAGATTATACCACAAGCAGACTTCCTTATTTAGACTATAAATAATTATTATTGGTGATTAAAACTAAAGCTATGAAAATACACCCTTCTCTAAGAGTTTGAAATGTGATTGTATGTGTTGTGAGCATTTATGTAGTGCATGTTTAACATAAAACAGGTCCATACTATTCTTATTTATATTATATCAGACAAACACAGAGAACTGCTATAATCCAAACCCAAAATAATTAGCCTGTGTCAGATGTCTAAAAGGAGACAGTTATACGTGTCTTCTATTGCAGTAACATAACTTGTTCTTCTTACAGCCTCTCTACTGACTACATGGAAGATCATAGCTACCATCTTTACCATTTTTACATGGGAAAAAGTTAGGTTGTTTTCTCTTACCTCTCTTTTCTATTTTCTTGGAGAAAACCAATAGAACAGACAGTTGAATAGTCACCATGAGAGACTGAGATGTGTCACACCTCAAGTGACGCTAAACACTGTTGTTTTCAGATGACAATGTCAGATTAAGTACATAAATCAAGTCTTATAAGCAATCTTACAAAATCCCTGTATCCAAAATAAAAGTCTGTGTTTTATGTTATATACTCAGCAGCACTATGTCAAGCAAAGTATTATTTCTCGTTTTTTGGTGTCTAGAACCAACTCCTAGTTATTTTTAGACCATTGTGCCAATGGAAAAAGTAAGTCATTTCCCCTTCTCTGTATTTCACAGGCTCTTACCTCTTTCAAATGCAAAGGAACTTAAAGGATGAAGGTTTGTGAGAAAAAAGTCTTCAAATTCCCTGGTATTCCAAA
Organism: Urophycis tenuis; assembly: GCA_036785325.1. Taxonomy (NCBI): domain Eukaryota; kingdom Metazoa; phylum Chordata; class Actinopteri; order Gadiformes; family Phycidae; genus Urophycis; species Urophycis tenuis. The sequence goes on from JAXIVH010000013.1 coordinate 2,230,819, forward strand.
ACGCGACCACAACTGGTAAGGTTAGGCGTCAGGACAGTGGAGGTTTCTAGTTGGAGCTCTGGCACGGGTCCACTGGGTGGGAGTGTGTGTGTTTTCTACGAGCTGAGCGCTGGATGAGTTGGCTGCAGCTCTGGTCACAAGATGGGACCAGAGCACGGCTGCCTCCAGCTGGTGGTTTTGGTACATGGATTGTGGATTGTGCATGGAGACCTACACTCATTACATGTATAGTAACCTGCCACATCTTATTAATGAAGACAAGGGTATCTTGTAGACACAATATATTTTACTGTATTAGATAACATAATATACGGAATGTCAGTCAAAGCAAAATAAATACTATAAATCCATAAAACTCATTAGAGTTACATATGTACATGAATGCATATATGCATATGTGCCCTTTAAACACTGGGAACAGTCATTCATTCCAGTTCTTCCAGTACCAACCCAAGCATTGTGCTTTCACAAGGTGGTGCTGTTGTGTCCATTAACAGCAGCTTTTTTTAGCAGCGTTTTCAGACAATGTCAGTGTGTCATTACATTGGCGATCTTGCTGAGCCACCAGCATCCTATGGAGACATCAATAATGTCAGTGTCCATCCATCATCTTTAAATGCATGCTTCTTTTACAGTACCGTTTCACATTAAACTGTCGTTAACTTCATGTCAACATTTTTTTTTTCTCCACAAAAGGTAAACAAAAGTCACAGAGTGACGCTTATTGGGTAGAGCATTAACTAATGATTTATGACATCTACAGTAAAAAGATAAATAACATGAATTCATCTTACCCTGCCAGCTCAGACATTAGTGTGTCTATGTTATATCCACTCTTGGCACTGCACTCATAAAACTCTGCCTTGTGATGCTGCAAGGACCATCACACATATTTCAATTTAGTAAGCTGCTGTATTGTTTCTGTAGTAAGGAACAACCAAAACAACAAAGACAACAACAACATTGAATCAAAATGCTTGTCCTCACCTCTGCCAGCTTGTGGCCCTCCTGCCTGCTCACTTTCCTGCTGGAGTCACCTGCCACGTCCACCTTGTTGCCAAGAAGCATCAGCACTGCTCCCTCACATTTCCTCTCCTGGAAGACACTGAGGACATGTCAAAGGATACCCTCAAGGAGGAGTACACAGAGTACACACATTAGAAAACACAGAGCAAGATGGCCCCGAACGACTGACATAAGTTTTGGAATGTGTTCTAAAGAAACATGCCTGAAGCAATGAAATAAGTGACTTTTTAAAATATAATTTAAAGAAACAACATGTAACATTGACACCAGGCGTTTAAAATGGGTACTGCATCTTAATACACTTGCAACTGTGACTACAGATTTTGAGATTATATACACATTTACAAATGTGATTACGCACACCCAGATTCTGAAGATACATTCACAAATCTCACAGATCATTCACAAATGCGTAAAAATTATTTTACGCATTTACAAACCTGATAACGCCCACATGGATTGAGATAGTTACACAACTCTCCACTCACATAGTTTTGCTACAATAGTTGCCCAATCTCACCACTTTTGATAAGCTACTGGTGCGTGAATAGAGTTACACAAACCTCCACTTACAATTGTAAATAGTTTTGCTACAATCATGACGGTGGCAGTCACAACAACAATTACATTTCACATTTGTATGTTATTTTTAAACATTATTATAAATACTATATCCGGTTTGGCTGAAAGATGTGATGTGGTGTTATGTTATGATGTTATTTTAACGCACAAGTGGGAAAAATTTAATGCGTACGCTACTTGAAAAGCTACTGTACCGACACTGACCAGCCTCTGGATGACAAACGTCAGTTCAAGAGAGGGTTGTCGAGGCGAGTTGGCCCATTGTGTGGAACATTTAAGTGTTGATTAACGTTTCTTTGTGTCTCATCAGCATGCCTCATGTCAAAGGTCACCGCGCGCCACGGGTATAACCTCCCTTGATCCAGGTCGCTTGCCTGCTTCCATGATGGCTGCAGCACGCTGTGTTCTGGCCCAGTTTGTTCCATATGCGGAAACCCGCAACATTCAGAACCCGGAACGGAAATTTCAATGGAGCGCATACTGGCTGAATCATTGTGGTCGGCGAGGCCAGTATCTCGATTTAGCATGTTTCCTTACACTCTGATTTTGTACAGTACATTTTTGTACAGTACATTTGTTACATAAAGCTTCTTGAATTTAAAAAAAAAATCCACTGTGTATACAGAGTTTGAACACCACCTCTACCCACCTGTACACAGTCCAGCCACTCTCTGACCGCCATGAAGGACCCGCTGTCGGTGATGTCATACATGCTGAGGATTCCATCAGCCTTACGGTAATACTGCTGAGTGATGCTGCGGTACCTGAAAAACATTGGCTGTAGTACCTGAAGCTCATGGGATAGGTAAGACCTGGAAGACTTAACATGGGCAGGCCTAATACCTGAAACACATATAGGCTGGCCTAATTCCTGAAACACATATAGGTAGGTCTAATACCGGACACACAAGGGATAGGTAGGCCTGAAACACACAAGTGTCCTACCTCTCCTGTCCTGCAGTGTCCCAGAGCTGCAGCACCACATTGATGGAGCCCAGAGTTATGTTCTTCATCTGGTAATCTATGCCTGGATCAGAAGGACTGTTGCATTATACAGCAGACATATGCTCTTTACTGAAAATGCTTGAATGGAAATCCATGGACGACGTCAGCCACAGGCTTCTTACCAACAGTGGCGCTCAGTGTGTTGGAGAAGTGTCCAGTACAGTAATGCCGGATAAAGGAGGTCTTCCCCACTCCAGAGTTCCCCAGAAACACAACCTTGAACACGCGCTGAGGATTAACGATTGGCCTCTGGAAGGCAGAAGGAGTGGTTTATTTGTATATGACTGCAAACACATACTTCCACCATCTGCAGCAAATGATTATTGTGTAGGCTAACTCTTTCATCAAAGTATCAAAGTATGTTTCTGGTGTGTTGGGACCACGTATTACCTGCACTACCTGGATGTGAGTCTGTGCATCACATAGAGATTCTTTGGTACTTGCTGAATGGCGTCTCTTGGGCAGGTTTGATACTCGCTCTCTGTCCGGCTCAGGCTGACTGGTGGTGCTCAGCTGTCTTTAAAGTTGAGTGGACACACAATTAGTCCCATAGGCAAGGTGTGTAGGCTGGTGAAAATGTCTGGGCTGGTGAAACTATATTTTGCACACACCTTTTCATTGGCTTTTCTGGAAGTATGTAGTTGCTTAGTAAAGACCCTTGCCTCCGCAAAACCTTTGTGATAGGACTCTGAAAATGTCAAAGGTTTTGGAAGATTTAGGCAGACCAAATGTTTAATATGAAATATATGAATATATTTGATTTCAATATATATATATATATTGAAATCAGTATTTTTATGTAATTTGTGTTTGGCTGTGTTGCATGATATTAGTAAAATCTTGCTACAATTGTTATTTGTGAGCAAACCTGTAATGAAGCGAGAAGTCCAATACATCAACAGCTTGATTTATTATCCTACATTGTACTCATTATTGCATAACAGATTAAAAGAAACAAATTAAAAGATAACAGCAGCCTACATGAAAGTGTTAAACAGTTTGTACAATTGCCTTTTTTTTTTACAGTGAGCTATTTGTGTAACAACAAACCTTCAAACATAATCTTAAATACACATCTTATATGTACTTGTTACATTTTTGAGTCATAAAATAGTATGAAAAAACAGTGGCAAGACTATAAAATGACCATTGCCAGTCCTCCTTGTTTCCATTCATACTGAATAAAATGAAATACACTGTTCTTTTAAGTAGCATAATATGATCATTATTTACATCACTCATACTCACATTTACATAACACATACCAGAAACTATTTACACAAGACAGGGAACTAACTGACTTATCTGCATCACGTTGTAGTTGACAACTGAATAAAATGTTCACAATAATTAAGTAACAGGGAAGACCTTGAGCCTTGAATGGGCTGACTCAGTGGTAGTGATAATGTGGTCTGGGTAGAGAGGAGAGGACAGAACATCTGTGACTAACCCTCTTCTGGGCCTGCTGGGCATCGCTCTCATCTCGCAGTCTTTTGTTCATGTCCCTGTGAGGAAGGACAGACACAACAGTCTTCATCATATGCTCATTATTGTTTGGTTAACGAATATCATATTATGCACTATCAACAGCAAATTTGCTGTCCTATCTTACCTCAGAATGTCAAGTTGTCTTAAAAGGCTTTCTTTCTCTTTTTGAATGTTTCTGGATACCTTCAACACATTTCTAAAACAAAGAGGTACACAATATTATTGAATTACACTGATTTCTGTGATGCCAAGTTATGGAAGTGAAGAACAACAGTTTATATTATCATTATATATATATATATATATATGCTCTTTACATGCACAATTTCATACATGTTTACATACATGTATCTCCATGCTGCTATTCTGCACTTTTGCACTTTGCCATATTGCACCTTTTATTATTGCACCTCAGCAACATATCATCATTGAATCACACTGTGAATTCTCTATTCTGTATAATGCATACGCCCACTGTCTGTCTGTGTGTATATTTGCACTATTATGTTATATGTTATGTTATATGTTATAAGTTGTATGCTAAAATTTCTACCGCACATTTGGAGTATGGGGAAACGCAATTTCGACCCTCTGTGTAATTACTTGCACTGATTGCATGGTAGGACTGACAATAAAGTTCATTTTGACTTTAACGTTGATACTCATCAAACTCTTTCTCTGAGGAAGGCCTCACCGCTCCGTGGCCACATGCTCCTGCGTAGCGGAGGCGTGAACCAGGTCCAGCTGGCTTCTTGTGGTGTGCAGCTCCTCTCTGGTGGAGTCCAACTGTTCCCGCAGCTGAACGGTGAGGCTCTGTAGCTGTTGCCTCTGCTCCTTTAGGTCTGCCTGCTCACAGCTCAGCGCGCGGACACTGCTCTCCAGCTTGGTACAAACACACAGGGGCCGGGTGTCCTTCACTAAACCACTAAACCCAGACTTCCCCATGTCTCATCAACCCTACAAAGCTTAGCATTTTTCGAGTGCTCTAAAAAAATTATCCTAGAAAAAGAGCCACCTAAAAAAACATAACACTATGGTATTTGTTATATTACACAATTGGCTGCTACTACTCATCTAGCACAGTCTTGTGGCTGCCAGGAGGCCTGTTTGGATGCCTACCTCCCTCTGCTTGGCCAGACTGCTCTCAAGCTCTTGGTCGCGCAGGCTCAGCTCCTCTTCCAGTTGTTGTCCTCTGTCCCACTGTTTAATACTGTCCTGGATAAAGCAAGGGCCTCATTAGCTGGTATGTCGGGGATCATTTGTGTACAGCAACAATGGTGAAAAAATACAAAAATGAACCTACCTGAGTCTTTTGTTTCTCCCTCTCCTCTTTCAATTGATTTTCCATTTCTTCGTATATGGATTGAACGATGTGATCGTGTTCGCTCTCTCTCCTAGAACAAACCAACAGAGCCAGGCATGATCAGATGTGATGGGAATATCCATGAACACATGGACCATGAACACATGGACCATGAACACATGAACCACAGACTGTGTACGCTAGTCGCCACACAGACGACTCATGCAACGGAGTCTAGGACTGGTGGGAACCTGCGCAAGGCCTGTTCCAGACTGTCTTTCTCTTTGGAGGTGTCTTGCAAGACAGCCACAGCGTGGGCCAGGATATCGTCAAGGGCGGTGAGTAGCTCTGGTCTCTCCCTCTGCAGTTCACACCATAAGGAAGACACCTCCAGCTGACTGCCACATTGCACAAAACACATCACAACAGACAAAGTGATGTGATGGATTGTGCTTATTATCACATGTTAAAATAAGTTCAACAACACCATTTTGATTTATGAATGAACACAAACATGAAAAAGCAAACTATATAAACTATACATATATAGTGTCAATCCTAAATTAGGTGAGATTAGAGATTGGTTAGACAATGATGACACTAATCATTTCAAATGCTAGGTCTCACTCTTTGAAGAGTCTGTCTGCTCCCAACTCCATCAGCATGTTTACAAATCGGGTTACGCTGGGGTCCTGGTTCCAGTCCTGGTTCCAGTCCTGGTCTGTCTGGGCCCGCCCCTCATCCTGGCTTTGGTCTAAGCTCTCTTCTCGCTCCATTAATCCTCCTGACAGAAAAGGACCGAAGTTATAGAAAATACTTAAATTACGTTTTATAATTTAGGCTTTAGGCATCACTTTTGGCTTAAGATCCTTTACAGTGATCAGCAAAAAGGTTACGCATCTTGCTCATAATTTCCTTCAGGTAGGCTGTGTACTTTGTCGACCACTTGACTATCCTGTCCGTGAAGTAAAGCATACTGTGTAAATAGCTCATGGGCTCATGGCACAAGTCTGTCCTTAACTTACCAAGACCCGTGTTGAACTCCACAGGAGTGAGGAATCCATTACTCTGTCTGTCGAGGCTGTCGAAAACATCCTCCAATTGTTCCAGGGACAGAGGTAACTCTCCTTCCAGTCTCTACACACAATGAAGAACAATAGCATTTCACGCACAAGAGATGCAGACAATGATTCACAACTGATTTTGTAGATACAATGATGAATTGTATTCTTCCACCAGCTTTTTACCTGCATATCTCTCTTTGTGATGAACCCTTTCCCCTCTTTATCACACAGCACGAAGAGCTCTCTGGCTTTGTCCATGGTCTGTGGCTCCCGCTGGAGCATGGCTGTCCGGGCCCTGGGTGAAGACAAGCGTCCTCGGGTGGGGCTCGGCCGGGGGCTCCCAGCAGAGTGGCCCCTGGGGCTCCAGGAGGAGGCCTCCCCGCTGCCCTGCCCCACCAACACCTCTCCGTCACCCAGCCACTTGGACATGGCTGTGAGACAGCACTGGGTCAGGCACACTGAGGCTATTCCACTTGTCTTAAGAGAAAAGTCAAACCTGAGAGGCAAACATCCCGTTGGTCTCTGGTGTGTTGGTAAGAGGCGATGGAGGTGTGAGAGTGTGAGGAGCAAAATAAACAAAGAGCGCGTCATCTCGTCCCGTGCAATCAGATGTGTTTGCTCTTTCCCTGTATTTCTTGTAGAGCTTGTTTTACTCACTGACTCCAGACTTCGTCCTTTACACCTGTGATTTCCTGTCAGTCCACAGAAGCCATATTAGCCATTCTAGTGGCAAAACCACAGAAGCTGTAGAACTGTAGTTTGAGTTGTTTTCTCTGTGTTCTGGTATGGATGTGGTATGTCTTATTGTAAGTATGCCACTCGTAGTCAGGGTTTATTGTACGTCTAACAATGTGTTATTTGCTTGTCATTTATCCCAAGAGATATGTGCTGTTCTTTATTGCTTAAATGAGTTTCTAGTTAATATAAGTTATTGATTAAACCAAGAAGCAAAGCAATGCCTCTTGCATCATGCCATGTACAGCAAAACAACCATTCCTTAAACTGCATAAGGGAAGATCTATTAAAATGTGTTTGTTTTCCGTGTTTGTAATTGTTTAAATTCAGGCATAGGCTCGCAGTGACGCATCCTCCCTTGTCAAACACAAGTGGTGCTGTGAGCCAAAGGTGCTGTGAGTGACCGCACGATCTGCTGCTTCAAACAGCTGTTCACCGTAATAAGAGACACTGAATATACACACGGTAAATTATACCTTTGGCAAACTATTGACATGGTACGCACATAAACATTCAGGTTATCATAAAGCTATCCGGTCTTAGGTTCTGTACACATAGTCAGGAACAATGTGCCTAGTTGACAAATGTAATGCAAACGTATTGGTCACCTCTGCTCCAACCAGGATGTGAATGGTAAACAACAATAATAATAACAACAGGTGACAGCCACGTCTCGTTCCTCGAATGGAGGGAGGATGGGGACAATGAGGGAAACCAGATGCAAATAAAACATTTGCAATTGTTTAAATTTCCATGATGGCATGGTTGCGAGCCATTTTGCTTTGAACACCACAGAACAAGAATTGCGTTTCTGTGATTCATGCCGTATGGTGACAAGGAACACAATTTTAATTTAAAGTAAAAAGTGTGTTATCCCTCTATTGAGAATTAGCCTCGTAGGACATTCGAGTTGTCAACTTCCACGTCTCCAACACTGTAGGCCTACTTGCTCATTGCTATGACCAGAGCCATATCTGAACTCACAACACGTTTACAAATAAGCTCGAGTCAAGGGAGGAGTAATCCAGATAGCAGCTATGTAAACACACATACCCTTGCACTTTTCTCAAATTCTGTGCGTGGAAAGCGGCAACCCACGTTTCTAATACTGTACAATTAAATGTCCGTTCTTAGGAGCCTTAAGTGCCTTAAATATACCCTTCACAAATTGCAACAAAATTGCAATCTGATGTTGTTAGGGAATGGGCTCTTGACAGAACCAATGGGGGACAGACCATGCATTAGTGTAGCAGTCTATGACCAGACCAGCATTACACTGTCGCTAACCAAGCACCTGATCTCGTATTCTCTGGTCAAAACAAGTTCACAACAAAGACGTTAAGATGTATTATAGATTTTACTAGACGTTCAAATTATGGATAGGCTCCGACCGACAGAGCAATGAAAAGTAACCACATCCACCTAAATACAGAAATGTACTGATTTATAGAAATAGAACACTACATTACATACAACCAATAAACACATCTAGAGGAGAACTACAATTGAGGAAATGTGGGAATAAGATATTAATAAATTACTTAAAATATAGTTTCAATTCATAGCACTTGTACAAACTTTGCATACTCACCTACAGCACGCAGGACTTCTAGTCAGTCAGTGTGAACTACCTTTGATCGTTGGACATTCACGCCTGCACTTTCTTTAGCCGCTGAGAGGCGTTGTTGTACGAAATATCAGTTTCACTTACCGTAACGCTTAGTGTAGCCGATGAATGTCATACCGAACTCATTGGCTACCCAAATATTACAATCTTTATGGTAAGAAGTAGCGTTGCCATAGAAAACGCGGAAATGCTCAAGGTAGCGCCAGGATGTTTGATCTCCAATTTTATCTTATGAATTATTTCTAGTTAAACATTTGTTGTGGGTGTGTTCATTTTCGTGCTCCCCGTGTTTGATGTTTGTACTTTGGCATATACCTTTAAATGTAAGGAATTGGCTGTTGGGATAGCGAACCTGGAAAAATCTGTGACACAACAGCCGGGTAGTCTCCCGCGTCCCTGCATGGCTGAACAGGACTGCAATAAGACCAACAATATGTCTTGTCAGCATGAAGATGCAATCGTACGATTTTTCCCTTTTTCCTGAAATTATATGCATTGACAGAAGTACTTTGAAGTCGAGTCTGTTTAGTAACGTTCACGGCATCCACCGTTTTCTTCGCAGGACTAGACCGAGGCTCTGCGGGAGATATCGAGATATCCACAAGTGAAGCTTGGAGAAATCGGGCAGATGCCATTTGGTGGCCTGGCATGTCACAATACTCTACGTCGCCAGAAGGAAACCAGAGGACTCCTTCGAACGGGAATTATTGGATCAATAAAAGTTGTCGAAGAGCCACAATCCGTTGAGACTCCGAGCCTACATAACGCTTTGTTGGTTTGAACTTGACATAACATAGTTGCATTGTTGGTCAAGTCTAGTCCAAATAGAGCCAGAGAGGGGCACAACAAAGCAGTCATGCTTCAGACTAGCAACTATTCCCTGGTGTTGTTGATTCAACTGAGCCTGCTGGCCTATGACCTCTTCGTCAACTCTTTCAGTGAACTCCTTCGGGGAGCGCCTGTCATTCAGCTTGTGCTCTTCATGTAAGTCACTGATGCTTGAATTTTACTAATTTTATTTGCTCACTTTATGTTTCGCCTTAAAACAACCACTCACTACTACTATTACAACTTGCTACTTTGAACTTGCCCCCAACTAAATATTCACCATAATATATCGTTTTAAATGTGTTTCCAGCATCCAGGATGTTGCCATCCTGTTCAACGTGATCATCATTCTTCTGATGATGTTCAACACCTACGTGTTCCAGGTGGGCCTGGTGTCCCTGCTCCTGCAGCGCTTCAGGGCTCTGTTGGGGGTCTCTGCCCTCTACCTGACTCTCAGCATCTGCCTGCACTGCTGGCTCACGGTAGTATATATTATATGTATTTATGACTTGTGTATGATTGTCGTTTCGTAGGTGCGTTGCAAATGCACCATCAGGAAATCATTTTAGATGTATGCAATTAATGGGCTGGTAGGGTGGTTGGTCTTACCTTGCAGTGGCTGGCTGTCAAATTGCTGAACCCCTACCACTAAACACATTCAATGTTCAACTAAATAATTCAGATTTCAAATGATCGCTACTTTGCATTACACATGCTATTCTAGCTCCACACTAGCTCCTGTGCTAAGATGAAGTGAGCTGCATCAGATGTTAAATGTAAGTGTGTGATGTTAATCTGAGGACCAAAACTAATGTGTTCCTTACAGACCCTTCGATGGATCGAGTCAAACAGTTTTGTTTGGTTGAACGGCCTTCAAGCTCTGTTTGTTTTCCAGAGGACAGGTAAGCAGTTTATTGGGCTATCTGTATACATGGCTTGTTTGTATGGTCTGACTGAGCTGAGGTCTTACTGTGTGTATGTGTGCTTCTCAGCGGCTGTGCTGTATTATTACCTCTACAAACGCACAGCAGAGTTCCTGGGTGACCCCAGGCTCTACCAAGACTCTCCCTGGCTGCGGGATGCCTTCACTAAAGCTCGCCAGTGAAGAAACACAGGAAGCATTCTGACCTAGAATTGCCTTGAGACGTGAATGTTTACAGTGTAAATGTTTAATGCCATTTTTTATTTCAGATTTTATATGTCTATGTTTGTGTTAGTCAAATAAATTTTTTAGGTTTACAAATTCTAATTTATCCAGGAGACACATTTCTACAAAAAAAACTCCTGGTGCAAGGTATTAGGTTTTTACTTTCTTATGAACAATAGACTACACTACTATGTATTATTTCAAATGCAAAAAAACTGACCAGAAGTGAAAAAAGACAAAACAAGAAATTATAGAAATTCCTTTTTACTGATGAACTGAAAAAACCAGTCCACTTGATACCACGATCATGAATGCAGTCCAACCAAATCCAGAGTCCAGTTCCCATCGAGTGTGATGTCATCTATTCCAACGGAATGTTGTTGATTTTTTTTTTTAATAGACATAACTGCAACAAAAGAATCCAGACAAAATCGTGTCAGGTAACCACGGCTACAGTATAAAAACAATAACCACAGACACCTGAACAATGAGCAGGACGTGAGACGTACCTTCATACATAGATGCCGACCCAGAGCAACAGGAATAGTACACCGAACCCCATGAATAGTGACGCCACGAGGGAGATGAGGAGCTCTTTGTAGACATCCCTGGTGTACTTTGTGGACGTCACCTCGTATCTAAGGAGAGGCTAAGGGAGTGAACTCACACACTGCTCAACCACACAGGCATAGAGGATGTTGCTCATCTCTTTCATCCACAAAAAGATGAAAACTTAATTTGGCACCATTTCAACAAACCTTTATGAATAAATGGGAACACACCAAATATAAATATTTTCTACAAACATAATAATCCATCATCATGAGGGAAACGAGTGGGGAAATGAAGGTCTCCGTTCAGGTTTGAAAGGATACACGAAGAACCATGCAGTGAAGAACATCCCAATGGCCAACAGGACCACCGTGAGGTGAGGGAACACAGCCGGGTTCACCGGGCTGGTGTATCTGGTCATGGCCTCAAGCTCCTGCAAGGAGGGGGACAGGTGCATCATGGGAAGGAATAATCACCATATTCATTTTCGATCCAGGGAAGAATTGACTGGTCAAGGGAGCTGTCATTTGCATTTTTTTTATTTTCAAGTGTTTATATTGCTCTGCGCCTTTACCCATTACGGTAGACAGCTTGCAGAACCTAAACACACCAAACTTAAGTTTAAGTTACCTCTTTATCTACCATTATGAAATATTTACTAGTATGGTTGGACAATTTAAACAGATTTTAGCAAATAGTTTGTACATCATGTATTCAAGAATACAATTAGTCTCATGTTTGGAGGGTCCACTCTTCTCCTTCAATGAATATGGAGACAGCTTTACTGTGGCATGAAGTAGGCTAATATATTAAATAGAATTATTCCTATGTTATTGCAGAGTATTTTTCTCCAATACTGATACCTTGCCTAACCTAACCATGCTCTTTTAGAAAAGTCCAGAAGTAAGAAGTGCAAGAATGAGAACAATTTAGGTATATACAATAAAATATATCCATATTATTTGAAGAAGTGGACAGTGGACCACCAAACTACAATTCAAACAAAACAGCACTTCATTCTTCATATTTATATATGAATAATGAGTAATAATTCATTATTCATATTTGTATATCAATAATGACTCTCACAGCAATATAAAGGACTTCTTAAAAGACCAGGATTTAACTCACCTCACCGCAGTGGGGCAGGTGCATGGACAGTAAATTAATTGGTAAATGGTCTACACTAAAACCCATGGAATGCATTAAATACAATTAGGATATGACGATGTTAGCAGTAAGGGCTTAGCCCTTAATAGCCTGCAACCTTCAGCTCGTAGCAATCAACTTCACTGTTCCCGAATTAAGACACACTATAGGCAGTAAGAACATTAAAACAATGACCTGACTAAATCAAGTAATCGTGCTCCATTTACTTTACGTTGCGTTCTACTGCTTGATGATTAGTAGCTACCAAACAAGCAGAATGGCCGGGACGTTCACTAGCGTGTATGTTCTGCGATACAATCAATAATTTCTCTAACCGAATGGTTTTTAATGAAGACATTTCCATACGCGTGCATTAATGGATAACTGGGCAACATGCATTTGTCTCAAACCTAACAAATTCATCTTTTATCGTGTTACTGTACCATTTTGTAATGCAGAGATGCTCCTTTCACGAGTGTCCAAAAGGAAAAGGCCACGTACTGATTACCACTTCCTGGTTTGCTCGTGACGTTTAGTGACGGCCAGCACGGATTCACCCGTTTACTGCCATCTAGTGGTGGAAAAGGATGTGATTTTATGATCAACTAACGTGCAAATACACGCAACTTTATATCCGTGGTAAAAGCAAAGTTATGTCTTTGTGAAAAATGTAACGTTTACTGTAGCCGAAAAATCACAATTGTGTCCAATACCCAATAATAATATAAAAATAAAGAAATAATCTATTTTGATTTATCTTTATGATTCTGCATTATCTTATTTGCTCTGTGCCCAGATTATAACCTAGCTCATTTTGCCAGTTTTTTATCTTTATCTTTTTTATCTGTGGCAAAACAACCCATAAAATACAGACGCTCTGCGGTACAATACTGGATCATCTTTTCCCCCCCACAAAAATAAGAAAACAGTGTGTGTGTGAGAGAGAGAGAGAGAGAGAGAGAGAGAGAGAGAGAGAGAGAGAGAGAGAGAGAGAGAGAGAGAGAGAGAGAGAGAGAGAGAGAGAGAGAGAGAGAGAAGGAAATAAATTGAAAATGTGATACTAAGATGATTAATGCAAAATACAAGATAAAAAAAACAAACACATAAACATGACACATATTTCCTTCCACTCATGGAAAGGGAGTGATGCTTTTTATCTAAATCCCATTTATCGAGTGAACTAATGTCAACAAAAGTACATTTAACTGTCTTTTGCTGGTCGGGTACAGTAACATGTCAATAAATGTTTAATGATAGCAGTTGGGAAGTAGAAGCTTCTACGAAATATTAATAGGCTACCAATTACTAAGAATTACTAACATTTTTAACATTACAATTCCTAATTAATCTGGTAAGTGACAGTTTCTGACAAATGTACATGTTTCAATGATTAGACATGTACTTTCAATAAGGTGCCAGCGTTGCATTAAAAGCATTATAATAGAGATTTTATCAAAAGAATGTCCTCAAATCCTACAAATGTGCCTGCCAAGTAGTTAGGTCTACCTTTTATAACATCTTTATTGAAAGCATGCATTTGTGTTATTACAGCATCTTTTTGACAAAACACATATATGGGTCATGTGGGCTAGCAACAACAACGACAACAATAAGAACAACATCAATAACAATACAGTTAAACAAACACAATGAAGTAAAGCCAGAACATATTAAGGAAGAAATATGAAAAAAAGATAACATGAAATCCCCCAAAATTTGAAATCGTGCCATCATTGACAAGCCATTGATTGATAATGAAATAGTTTCCATTACAGAAAGTTAGGATATTATTATAACAACAACAACATGAAACATTGCAGTTCTATTAGACTACTTTCTACCAGTTTGTGTCTACTGGAAAGAGCAGAAATAGGTCATATATACAGTGCAAAAGGAGCTACGCCAGGTTTACTATGCTTGTGCATTATAAATAAGCTATAACAGTACATTATAGTCACATAATCATGTTGAAAAAAATATACAATGTTGTCTTAGTTTGCATAACACAATAATCATTTGTTAAATGGCTGCTTAAATGTTTATATTTTGATGTTTCAAATTCAATGTCATATTCATTCATTCTCCTTTCCCCAAATTAACAATACAAATGAAATGCATGTTCTAAAAAGTTCTCAAGTGCAATCAATTCAACTCACGTTCTTATTATTGCTTTTCTTGGACATATTATGGAAAAATACTAAAAAATATTTAGTGAATCAAAAGTACATATAAAATTTTAAACATTAAAAATATCACAATGCAAATACTGTAATATTAGTCAAAGTTTGTCCACTCTGCATCTTTTCCTTTGTGTAAAAATTAGGTACAAATGAATAGTTTGAATCATCCAGAGCATGTAACAACCTACCTGGGTCATGATCATCAATGTACATTAGAATATACTTGGCAGAACAGAAAATATTTCAGTTTGGTGATCGACTAAAATAAATGTAATACCCATCGTTAATACATGGTCTACATCTGTGCTACATCTGTTAAGATGTATTCAAAAGAGTGAGCAAAGAGTGAACTGAGACATACTTCTAAGTTTATATGCACTGTTGCATTACATCCAGTTAACCAATACAGTGTAGGCTATTCCAGTGTCTTTGAGAAATTGTCATTGCTTGACAACACTTTTCTTCCCAGAAGATGATACAATGTTCAGTGTTTCAACTTGTATGCACTTTTCCAGTAATTTGGTTTCCAGAGATGTTTCTTACATGTCATCCCTGAATGAACTGCACAAGAGTCTGACGAAATACACCCAGGGATGATTTTTTTTGTGTATAAAACATGGACATATTTAGAAAGGTTTATTGGTGTTGGAGAGCAAAATATTTTCTTCTCCACAGATTCTTAAACACGATTTTCTTCTCTGCATATTCAGTGTATACTTTATATTTCCATATTATATATTTTATATATCCAGTAGAAGCTGCGGCCTAGAGCACTTATTATGTAGGCCTTTAACTTGCCAGTGTGAACTTTTGAGGTATATTTAAAATGTGAATAGGCCGTTATAGAAGCTACTGATCTTTGCTCCAGTGTATAGAACGTCATAAAGCGTAGTAGAAAATCGAGTAGCAAAGTATGCAAAGCATCATTATATTTGTGGTCCCCTCTTGCTGTCTCTACAGTGAGCTGTACATACATGGTTATGGCCTGTGCTATATGACATACATTTAGTCAGTGATAAAAAATTAGTTGCACAGCTGTTATTTTTTATATTATACTTTTCAAACAGTACTAATTCATTGTAAGGCAATGGAGAGTTGTCATCTACAAATGGCTTTTAACTGGATCCAAAAGATATATTCAGTGAAAGATTTTTTTTTAAACAAAATAAAAACATTAACCAGTGTTCTCTAATGTGATCTCTACAGCACTTAAAATATAATCAATAAAAAATAAACAGTGGTAGATAGCTTGTCTCAATACCAGTCTGTTTCCTGCAAAATCAAGGCTGAATGTGTCAAATCCACAACTCCAACACCACAAAGTATAACTATTGGACTGGGTGAGTGGGACGCATGGCTTGCTGTTACAAGGCACTTGACCAGATCCTTGGGTGTCTTATTGACAGCTGCTTTGAATGAGAAAATGGTAGTCTGAGTATAAGGCAGTTTCCTTCTCCTCCTTGCTGGAACAACCAACGTCGCTCTGCCAGAAGAAAGATCCAGAGAATTATGTTAGCAATCATGTATCAAAACTCAAGTGTAAACTAAATCAACTTTAAAGTATATCAACCCAGTAGCCAGAAGGAAACTTAGCAAGGAAACTTAGCTATTTGTACATTTCTCAAACCATGGGTACGCTAAATCTCAATGTTTTTTTGAGTTTCTAAACCAAACTAAGTTCGATATCAACTTTCTATACACATGTAGATCAAGGTCTGTCTACTGACGATTGGAGTGTCACATGCAGCTGGTTAGGTTTAAGTTGGTTAATGTTATGGTCTGGTTAGGTTTAGGTACAAAAGCCACTTGGTTAATGTTAGGGTCTGGTTAGGTTAGGGTTAGTTTAGGCACACATAACTACTTGGTAGAGTTAGGGAAAGCCTCTAGTGTGGGTTAAAATGATGGCTAGAAAACACTACCAAGTAGGACACGAGCTCCGGTCTCCTGCAGTCCTGTAACCATTACACTAACCGCTAACCGTTTCTACCATCCAACATCCACCATCGCCTCCTTACAAGGAAGTCAGTCCACATAGACTTCTTCTAACCTGCGTCACGCCTCATAATTACATAACTACTACGGCCACTAGAGGGCGTCTGTCACTCAAATGTGACTATGGTCATTTTTGGTTCAGAAACGTCGACATTCAGCATACCAGTGGTTTACAGAAACCTACAATGGCAGCATTTTATTCTGGCGACTGGGTTAGTGGTGAGTGTATAGAAACAGTATGTATGTTTAAAGATAATTCAAAGGGAAATCCACATCATCATCATCATCATCTTGTTGAACTGTTTACTCACCGACAACGTGACACGGAAGTGATAGACGACATCCTGGAAGGAGAGGGCTGGCACTGAGCGCAGGTGGAGGGTCCCCTGCCAGAACCATGGCACAACACTTACTCACTGGATTCTAGAACCATCCATCCAGCCAAAACTATATGGAATGCTCTGTTTTTTTAAACATGGATCGATGGATGAAAGTATGAATACATACCCTTGTAGAAATATTCTTTCCACTGTAGAGCCTTGTTTCTTTGTGGTCTGGACACAGGCGTCCCCTGGTGTATCCACATTGCTGAACCCACACACTTCTGTTTGACCTTAGATCAACAATAATAAATAAAAAATAAATAAAGTTCCCTGTGCAGGTGGGCTTCTTAATGTAAGGTAGTATCGTGTTCAGCCTTTGATGATGGGGAATGCATAAGTGTGTGTTTAAGTACGTTTTGTGTACTCACGTCATGTGCAAAGTAATCTGTGACATGGAGGAGTTCCTCTTCCCATGGAGAGATATGGTGTAGCTGGGAGTCACAAGCAGAGAGAAGGTCATCAGCACAAGAAAACCCTCAGGTTCAAGCCTCAGGTTCAAGCCTCCATTACACGTAGCGTGGGTGAGTGAGACGCCCACCTGCAGCTCTCCGGTGTCCTGCACGTCGGTGCCGTGATCTGTTGGCCCGTCTCCAGAATGTGTAGACCAATCAGAGAGGGCGCCAGCCTTTCCCCTGCGACAGCGGGAAAAGTGTTAAGTATGTTCGCCACTGTAACCACAGCAAGGCGCTCGGGAACAAATCAATCAATCAAGCGGTTGAGCTGTGTGTGCCTCCCACACGCGGCGTGCGGAGGAAGAGTCAGAGTCTTTGTCGAGCTACCCTGTGTGTGTACGCTGCGCTGGCGGCGCGGCGGCGGCGGCGGGCCCCCCCCCGGCACGCGGTTGGGCTCTCCCGTCTCCTCCTGGTCTGAAGGCGGAGGCCTGCGGGATTTGGCAAAGTACAGGGGGGTGGAGGTGTGGCTGAGGCGGTTCTTGAAGCGGCTCTCCTTGTCCATGGGCCTGGACTTGGCCTTCTTGGTGATGGCGCCGGCCGTGGGGACCTGGCTGCCCCCGTCTGGAGGAGGAGGTGGTTCAGTCCGGTGAGATATGGCCACACAATTAGGTTGTGTTTGTTCTGCTTCCGCATGCTCGATTGTGTGAAGCGCTCCGCAGTCAGAGACACAGAGCTGCATCAATCACCCTCGGATCAAGGTGTTTGCCAAGAGCATGCATTGCTCAACAATGTTCCCAAATACACTTATCATAACACAAATGTTTGGAGCATATTTACCTCATAATAATTCAGAATCTGAAAAATGTGAATGCAATTTTACACAAATGACGTGATTATCGTCTTGATCTTACACCAATAAGGCATCAATACCAAAGCATTACAAAAAGGTGAGACAACCTTCATCATGATAGATGTGTCACCATGTAGCTGTCTCACCTGTCAGGGATTGGTTTGCCCGGAGCGGGAGAGCCGTAGACGACTGGTTGTTCATGGCTGTGGAAGAACAGCAGGCCTCTGGACAGATCAAGGTGCACAACAGAATGAGATCAGGTTGTGGTTGTTCCAGCAGGTGTCTTCCATGCCGTGTGCCGTGTTGGCTGACCGGGGTTAACACGGTCCCTACCTGGTGAAGCGGTGGAGGACTGGGGTGTGAAGGAACCCTTGCGAGAGGAACCCAGCGCAGCTCTGGACCTGTGCAGGTTAGGTTTTAGAGTTGAGAGTATATTTGAGGACATTGGTCTTGAGACATACTGGCTATCTAATGTGTTGATTTAATGTACAGATTGATATATCATTCCATGTCTGTGTGTTTATTCATACATCTAAATAGTTGTACAATGTAATATACTGTATGGCCACACATACAGTTAAAAAGGGAAAAAAGGGAATTAACATTGTTCAATGGAATCCAACACCACCACTAAAACCATTGAGCAGCATAATATACAGATCTATAAAGATACTGAAGAAGAATAAGACAATAATAGTTGAAAAGGTGTGAATATAAACTAGAGACAGAGTCAAAGGGAAAGAACAAAGGTATAGGAAGGCCTACCAGAGAGGACAGACAGGAGGACAGAATGTGACAGTAGCAGTGAAGACAGGCATCCAAGAGATGTAGAAAACACACGGGGAAGTGTGGCTACAACAAGCATGACCGGAGACAAGAAGAGCAGACGTTGGAGGAAAGACGGGAAGGACACCGCAGGAGGATTGGTGAATTGTGTCAAGAACTCTTGAGGACAAAGGGGGAGGGGCATACCCATCCTTCTCAGTGACAGCTCCTTTATGGTGGAGGGTGAGCACGTACAGCACGGACATGGAAATAACACTGAAACACAAAGCAGTCCACCAGTCAACCAACCACTCAATCCATCAGCCACAACCATGTATGCACAGATGAGTCGCTCGTTTTCATGTGCTTGTGTTCTTTGGCTACATCTCCCCAGACTGACCTGAAGGCCATGACGACCACCAGTGCCAGAATAGTCCCCTGCATGATCTTCTGGCTGATACAGCCTGGATCTGGAGGTGGGGTCTGCAGCGAGGACAGACAAACCCCATGAATCACACAACGGTAAGACTGAGCCCCTGCTGGTCTCTGCTGGTCTCAGGATGCAGATGATGCCCACCTTAATGCCTGGCTTGACCGGCTTCTTCTTCAGAGGCCCACTGCCGTTCCTGCTGAAGTAACTCCCTGATTGGCTACATGAAGAAGGAAGGAACATGGAATATTAATGTTAATTCTCATTAATAATGTTAGATAGATAGGTACTTTCATTCATTCCCAGGATGGACATTATGTTCAGCTCACCAAAAATATACAAATAAAAAAAAGAAAAACAATGATAATTAAATAAGAAACAATAGAATTAAATAACATACACATCTATGCAAATTTTCAAGTTGGCTGACCTAAAATCGTAAACAAAAGCTCTTGATGCACTGCTTTCGCGTCACACCTTACCCTGTCAGATCCTTAACCGCCAAATCCTTACCTAAATGTAGCTATCCTTCATCTCACACTGAAACGCACCCCCTGCAGCTCACCTGAGGGCCCCCTGCAGCTCACCTGAGGGCCCCCTGCAGCTCACCTGAGGGCCCCCTGTAGCTCACCTGAGGGCCCCCTGCAGCTCACCTGAGGGCCCCTGTAGCTCACCTGAGGGCCCCTGTAGCTCACCTGAGGGCCCCCTGTAGCTCACCTGAGGGCCCCCTGCAGCTCACCTGAGGGCCCCCTGCAGCTCACCTGAGGGCCCCCTGCAGCTCACCTGAGGGCCCCCTGCAGCTCACCTGAGGGCCCCCTGCATCTCACCTGAGGGCCACCTGTAGCTCACCTGAGGGCCCCTTGTAGCTCACCTGAGGGCCCCCTGTAGCTCACCTGAGGGCCCCCTGTAGCTCACCTGAGGGCCCCTGTAGCTCACCTGAGGGCCCCCTGCAGCTCACCTGAGGGCCCCTGTAGCTCACCTGACGGTGCCCCCGCTCACGGTGCTCTTCATGCTGTCCAGGCGCCGCAGCTTGGCCAGCTTGCGGCTCCAGCGCTCCAGCTCATCGATGCGGGTCTCCAGGTTGTCGGTCAGCTTGCACAGCTCCTTGACCGCGCCCACGTTCTCCATGAAGATGCGGTCCTTCAGGGGAGACAGGCCAGTGCAGTGTCAGTGGTGGGCCTGTGTGTGTTTGTTGGGGCTTTTTTGCTCACAGTTTAATACAATGACACGTGTCCCCTGCCTCCCAATACAGCTCAGCAGCTCAACTTACTGTGTGTGTGTGTGTGTGTGTTAGTGTTTTTGTGTGTGTGTGTGTGTGTATGTTTGTGTGTGTGTGTATGTGTGTGTGCGTGTGTCTGTCTTTGCGTGTGTGTATGTGTGTGTGCGTGTGTCTGTCTTTGCGTGTGTGTGGGTGCGTGTGTGTGTGTAAGTAACGTGGTGTTTGTGTGTGTGTGTGTGTCCATCACCTTGTTAACCACCAACAGCTTTGGGATGGTTTCTCCGTTGGCACACAGCACATCTCCACCCTCCTTCACCGCCTCTGGGAGGATCTTCTGCACCTCCTGCGCAATGACTCCTGCAGTGGGGCAAGACTCCATATAGTAAGAGAGGTGAAATGAAATGTATTGGAACAGTACTAAGGCCAAGAATCGATTTTTCATTGGATATTGCTAATGAAAAATCTGCTCTCCCGTCTGACATGTTTATTAGATTCAAAGGAAAAAAGAAGCAGTCCAGTGAATACAGTTAACCACAAAATGGATGTCATAGAGTGTTCTAATGCATTGCTTCAAAACATTACCAGTCTCTTTAGCGTTGTCTATGCCTGCGGTGGCAGCAAACTCAGGCTTGTATTGGTATTGCACCAGCCTCATCTGAGAGATCCGCTTCAAGTTGTCTGTTGTGTTCACCTACACACACACACACACGCATGCACGCACGCACGCACGCACGCACACACGCACGCACACGCACACACACACACAGATAATGACAATGGAACCCGTACAGATGTGAGGTAATGGCTGTGGCATGTGACAAAATGAAAATGTATGGGTCAGGATCGCAATGAACACACAGGCAAACCCAAAAGTTAGACAGTAAAGTCAGTGGAGATTTTATTAAGACTGTGGATTTTCAGTCACCAAGCCAAAAAAAGCTTCATTCTGACCTCCTGCACGTTCTCCTTGGTCCTGATGTCAGAGGGATGCACCAATGAGCCCATGACCTTGATGTTGCCGTGGACGACCAGGGCCTCGTCCGGCCGGTCCGTGTTGATGCCCACCCTGCCGTGGTGGTAAACCGAGTCGGGCATCTGACCGCGTTGCCATAGCACCTCGCTGTCACTCTCAAACTGACCCGGGTTTGAGGCCTGAGTAAACACAACAACCATCATAGAGGTTAGAGGTCAGGGGTACTCTAGTGAAGAGGTTCTCAACCGGTCTGGCCTCAGGACCAACATATGTCATTAAGTCACTACCCAAAAACAATGACTTATATTGCATTCATCAACTGTGCCTTTGTGTACTGTTGAAAACATTTTTCAAACAAAAAGCTGCAACATTTGTGGCTCAACTAAAAATATAGTAAGCCATTGCAAAATGGCTTAACATTGAAACATTAGTCATATTATTCATGGGCTTCTTTCTGAAGATTAAAGTTTGGCCTGTGCTCTGCGACCACTGATGAGGCCACTTCTGGTTTGAAACCTGCCGGTGGAGACTCCCTACTGAGCATTAGTGAGCAGCATTGATATCCTAGTTTGTGATTGCTGACTGAAGCTAGAGAATTGATCTTTTGTGATACTTAATTAATTAAACTGAATTACAATAAGACGGAAGATCAATTGAAGCAAATCAAAAATGCATTACATACACATCTGATAGACTAAACCAGCATAGACAATGCTTATTCTAGAGCATAGGCCAATGGTTTGCAGAGAACAGCAGAGAAATATACAAGAAGCCAATTCTCCTGAACATGCTTCATATAAAAAGTAGTCTACAATTTAGTATAAAGGAGGAAATTTTTTTAATTTACAAACAATAATGAGGAAGGAGAATATGATGATGACATGGGAGACAGAGAGAGAGAGAGAGAGAGAGAGAGAGAGAGAGAGAGGAGAGAGAGAGAGAGAGAGAGAGAGAGAGAGAGAAACAGAGACAGAGTGAGAGAGAGACAGATACAGCGTGAGAGAGACAGTGAGAGAGAGACAGAGACCGAGAGAGAGAGAGAGAGAGAGAGAGGAGAGAGAGAGAGAGAGAGAGAGAGAGGGAGAGAGAGAGAGAGAGAGAGAGAGAGAGAGAGAGAGAGAGAGAGAGAGAGAGAGAGAGAGAGAGAGAGAGACAGTGAGAGACAGACAGAGAGAGGTGGGAGTGGACATGATCGGTGGAGGAGGAGGGTCAGACAGACACGGCCAGACTGACAGATGTTACCCTGACGATGATCCTCTCGGACACCTGTGCTGCCACCCGTGTAGCTCTGGCTGTGGGACTGAGCCTGCAGCGCCACCACCAGCATGAAGTACCTGGAGCACACAGAGTCACACACACAGAGTTAGACACTGAGTCACACAGAGTTACACTCACCGAGTCACACACCGAGTTAGACACAGAGTTACACTCACTGAGTCACACAGAGTTATACACACACACAGAGTTATACACACACACACATACAGTTACACACACTGAGTAACACACACAGAGTTATACACACAGACACACATACAGTTACACACACAGAGTTACACACAACTGAGTCACACACAGAGTTACACATACAGAGTTACACACACACGGAGTCACACAGAGTTACACTCACAGAGTTACACAGAGTTACACACACACACACACACACACACACTGAGTTACACACAGTCACACACACAGAGTTACACACACACACAGAGTACAGAGTTACACTCATACAGAGTCACACGGAGTTACACACGGAGTTACACACACACACACAGTCACCTACACACATACACACACAACGTCACAATCACACAGCCACCCAATCACAATCACACAACACAACAGACAGAGTCACATACTTACAGACACACATACACACACCACACACCACACACACACATTCACCACACACACGTGTGGGAAATTCAGTTTTTTGGTTTTAAATGTTATTCTCAATTGTAACTCTGTGATTACTCTGTGATTATAAACCCTTTCATTATTTCTTGTTGGGTTGTTTCTCTTGCTAACCAATTTGTACTAAAGTTCTGCAGAGCGTGGTATATAAAGCGACTCTTTGTAAGTAAGTCGCTTTGGATAAAAGCGTCTGCTAAATGCCCTAAATGTAAACTGAGTCCTGGGATGTTTGGTACCTCTGGTCAGGATTGGGCTTGCCCTTCTTCCTCATGTTATTTGCTGTCGTCCTCACTAAAGTGCAGCCGCCCCACCGTCACCTTGGTAAACCTGCTCCGGAGGCAGGGTAACCCTGAGGACAAAATCCAAACTATAAACTGTAACTCTACAACCATATGGACATGGATGCAGAATGTGACGCATGCTTGGGAAAAGCCTTTATACTTACAACACTGGTTTGAAGGGCCTCTTGCTCCGGTCAGACTGGGACTGCTCCACGCTGATGGACTGGTTCATGGCCTCCAGCTGGGATCAGAGGACACACACTTCAGACCCGACATCCCTGGCCGTCACCTGCATCTCTAGACCCTTTTCACAGAGGTGTCATCTTAAGACCAACCCAGGTGTCGCTCACTCATCATGGGTCTGTGCCTTTTACGTACCACATGGTCCACGGTCAAGGTGTCATCTTCTCCGGTTTAGTCGAGACATGAGTGTGTGTACTACGATGATGTCTCTGTGAATACGGGGGTCTAACTGACACTGTGGTCAACAAGCTCTCCTGGTACCTTCACTCCGTTGAGCTTCAGGTAGAAGCAGTCTATGGGCTGTAGGCCCTCGCTGTCTTGATGTATTTCGGATCCCCAGCATGCCGATGTACACGGTGACCTGGAAGTGGTTCTTCTTCTGGCACACGAAGGCGTCGTCGGCTAGGGAGAAATTGAAGCCCTTGTCGCATCCACGCGATAGGTAGGCATCGGCCTGAAGGAGAAAGGATGAAGATCTAAGTGCTGTCTTACAAACTCCTTGAACAGGTTCATATACTCTACACTTATAATATGGACTTTGAATCTTATCTAAATTTGAGGCTCTTTGGGAATACTGGACATCTTTTTCATTCTCCATGGCAGCACTAATGGTGATTAAAGCCTGTATGCCGCAACACACACACGTAAGCTGAAGAGCCTGATGCCACTGACCGAGAGTTTGTAAGATTCATAAAACTGCAAATGCAAGGGCTTTGATAAGGGGGCCATTGGCTCATTCAGCATTGTGTAACCTAAATCAGACACTGACTTCACTGACGTTCATCTCAATGAAAATCTTTGGAGATCATCAAGCAACTTTTTCGAGTGGAGAGCAAGGTGTTCATGCCAGACACAAGGGGGCGACCTTGAGCTCAGCCGTTTGAAGACCCCAGAGATGATGTAGACCTTGGCGTGGGGCTAAGTGTGTCATAAACCAGGTGGGCGACCAGGTTACCATCACCATGATGGAGCACCGTGATGGGAGTCCACCCTGTTTCACTCAGCTCCACCATGTCGACATTTCCAAGGAACACGTTGGCTGCGTTCTGCTCATGTCTTTCTCAACTCCCCCTCCAGCATGTTCCTTTCTCAACCATCACCCTCTGCCCCCATCTTACTCCCCCACACTGCTCACCTCCCAGGAATTTCAACATCTCTGCAAGGTCTTTTTTTTTTTAACACTCACCCCTCCCTGCCTGGCTCATTATAAGGGCTCTCTCTCTCTCTCCTCTCTCTCCTCTCTCTCTCTCTCTCTCTCTCTCATCTCTCTCTCTCTCTCTCTCTCTCTCTCTCCTCCTCTCTCTCTCTCTCTCTCTCTCTCTCTCTCTCTCCTCTCTCTCTCTCTCTCTCCTCTCTCTCTCTCTCTCTCTCTCTCTCTCTCTCTCTCACACTTCGTAGAGAAAGACGAAGTTCACTGAAGCCATGAACTCCTCAAGGATGACCGTAAATCAAAGCGTTGCACTTAAAAGACACGGTTAAATTAACTTCAACCCACAACTCTTTGCAATTGGCGTCATATAGTGGCGTCCATTTATTCTGCTGGTGGGGCTGCCACTTAATGCACTGGTAGTTCGGGTCCAGGTAGGTGTTTTCAGCATCCTGCATAATACCTGGAACAAACATTACAAGATGTCTGCATTTAAGTCAACGTAGGTCAAAATGTAAAGCAAATTGTATTTGTTGTGGTGTTTTATTAATGAAAACTTGTGTCAATGATGAGCGGGGCAACAGGTAGGCAAGTGCATTAGAATAATTGAGCTGAAAGAGGAAAAAGGTTTAGCAAAGAGGTGAGACTCTATTTGCCGTTTTGTATTCTCCCAATGAAATTCTGAATCTCAGGACGCAAGCGTCGCATCTTGGGCTTTCCTTTTTGAATTTGGGATTATTATCATTAACATTTTGGATGTATTTATTGATGGCCAAAGGTCAAACACAACAAATAGAGTGAGAGAAACACAGTGGAGGAAGGACCAGAGGGAAAGATGCCTGCCTACCTGGTTCTTGCTTGATGATACCTGTGAGGATTTGGGAATTGAGCGTACTGTTGGGAGAGTCCGAGTGCTTCCGCTTCTTGGCCGGATGCACAGCGATCCCGCTGCACACAGAGTCCAGCAGACAGACACCATCACACAGAGTCCAGCAGACAGACAGACACCATCACACAGAGTCAGCAGACAGACACCATCACAGAGTCCAGCAGACAGACACCCATCACAGAGTCCAGCAGACAGAGACCATCACAGAGTCCAGCAGACAGACACCATCACACAGAGAGTCCAGCAGACAGACAGACACCATCACACAGAGTTCAGCAGACAGACACCATCACACAGAGTTCAGCAGACAGACACCATCACAGAGAGTCCAGCAGACAGACACCATCACACAGAGAGTCCAGCAGACAGACACCATCACAGAGAGAGTCCAGCAGACAGACACCATCACAGAGAGTTCAGCATGCAGACACCATCACACAGGACAGAAAGGAACGTACACGATGGCCGAGGCTTCCACATGGGGGACAGGGACATAATCAAAGAAATTAAGGGAAAGCCTTTTCCTATACTTCTGATGAAAAACATTTATAACAGAGACTATTTGGCTTCGTGGAGTAACACCTCTCTTCATACCTCCCTTGTTTCATTTCCCTGGCTGTATTCTCAGCCATCTATGCATCCATCCTCCCACCTCTCTCCCTACCTCCATCTATGTACACATCCATCCATACCTTTATGTATACCTCCATCTACACTCCATCCATCTATACTCCCATTCATCTATACATCCTCCATCCATCTATAGCTCCATCCAACAAGACATCCATCTAAACATCCATGCATCTCAAAACCTATACATCAATCCTCCCATTTCCCTCCCTATCTCCCTGCTTCCATCCATCCACCTATACATCCATTGTCCTCCCTCACTCCCTAAATCCATTCATCCATCTATACATCCATGCCTCTCTCTCCCTCCCCCCTCCCTCCCTCCTCCCTCCCATCCTTCACAGCATCCCCAGCGACTCACTCTTGGCTCTGCGGATGTTGTAGCAGCTGATGGAGCATCTGCGTCTGCTGCATCTCTCCGTTTCCCCCGGTGACCGGGCCAATAGGGTACTGGGTGATCATGGGTTCGGGTTTCAGGTACATGTCCCGGTGCATGCTGGGATAGTGGCCGTGTGGTGGCAGAGGTGGCGGGGGAGTCATGTGACACATGTTCTCTGGTGTCATGGTCCTGAGCATGTGAGGATCTGAAGAACAAAGGCCCGGTCACATGATGAAGACGTGTTACGTGAGCAGTGAATTGTATCTAGGGAGATGGTGGTCATTTGTATGAGGCTGATCCACACACAGTGCAGGTCATTCTCTCCTGTTTAAGTGTTTATGTTGACATTGACGTGTTTGGTTTGCAGTCCATGTTGGAGAAAATGAAAAACCTGCAGTGAGTGCCTCCAACATTTCCCCACCCTTGGCTAATGCTGTTTTCCATTGTTTCAAACTGGAATTGTGCCCAACTGATAAAAGAATCCCACACCTTTTTCACTAATGGTAAGAGAGTAAGACCAACACAGGTGTTTGGCAAGAGGAACACAGTGACTTGAGGACTGTTTAACTTCTGTGTAACAGCATTTAAGAAACAGTTTGAACACACAGCAAAGGACTAGAGAAAGACAACAAAACATAACACAATAAATCAATGTAGTATGTTGTATCAAAACTACAACTGATACGTACTAATAAGTTATGTGAAATGATCAATACATCTCTGTCAACTTGTGTACACATTAACCAATTTTAGCTTTGTTCTAACAGTCCCATTCAATGTATCCAGGGGATGACAGATATTGATTAATGAAACAAAGACTGCTGCAAGGATGGACAGAGGTAAACGTACCTGTGTGAGATGTCTGCATTTCTAAAGTGTCTTCAAGTTCTCTTTCTTTTTTACCAACCCTCCAATCAAACCTATTCCCGCTGAATGTACTGCGATATACATTAGGGCTCTGGTAACTTCAAAGTTTAAGGTGTTTTCTTTAATCATCTCGAAGTCTGTTTAGAAGTTGGACATTTATGCGCTCCCTCTCTTTCTCTCTCATTCTCTCTTGCACTCTCACTCTCTCTCACTCTCTCTTGCACTCTCACTCTCTCTCACTCTCTCTTTCTCTCAGTTCACTTACCATTCACCTGCTGGGGCGAGTAAGGCTCTGAGCTGGAGTCTGGAGGGGACTCAGGTAGTGTCCTGATAAAATGTGAAATAAATATAAATTCATGTTTCATTCATGACTATGTAGCACAGCAAGTGCACTGTTGCATGAGCCTGGGTTACCATATTCGATGCGTCTCCCTCCTCCCTTCTTGACTAGTCACGCTATGTTTGTACAAAGCAAAAGTTTAATCTCCTGTTGATTGCATAGTGGAGTGTAGTGGGGTGTGTTGTCTGGCTTCTATGTGCAGCTAGAAACATAAACTGGTGCGTCATGCCAGAGAAGCGCGCTTCTGAGTGGGCTTGACATGGCAGCCGCGACATCAGCAATGTTAGCGCTGAGCTCATCTCGCTAGAACAGCCCTACACTTGTATGGACACTGTTGTGCACTTCCCATTGAATGAGCCCAAACCTGGCCCCCTCTAGATCTAGACCTCGATCTAGTCCTCCTTAACCTCTATACCTGCATCTAGACCCCATGTACCGACATGCCTGTATCTACCACCAAACTTCCACAGCTGATCAGAGTAGTCACAGTATGGAATAATCCCAGCATTTGGACATGCTTCTAAACCCCCCAAAGCACAAAGACCTGCCGCTAGACCTCATAAACCTTTAGACCTGCATATACACCTGTGTCTAGACCTCCTGAACCCCAAGCCCTGTATCAGAACCTCCAAAACCTCTATACCTGCATCTACACCTGCATTTAGACCCCATAAACCCCTAGACTGCATCTACACCTGCCTCTAGACCTCCTGAACCCCAAACATATGCATTTAGACCTCCTAAACCCCTAGACCTGCATCTGGCTCACCCCGGAGCGTAGTGGCCTCTGTGTTCAGGCTTGATGTGAGCTGGCTGCTGCTGTGGTCCCAGACAGGGGTAGTTGTGTCGGAGGAGGCCCAGGGAGGGCCCTGGGGGGTAGGTGCCCTGGCAGTTGGGGGCTGGGCCAGGTGGAGGCACTCCCTGGCGCAATGGGATCGGGGGACTCACGCCACACACTAACCCCCCGGAGGAGGATGCTGCTGCCTGGGGAGATGAGTAGTTGGGTCCTGGCCGCTGTGGACCTCTGAAAAACAGCTGGAAAGAGAAAGATAGGAATGGGAATGGAAGAGAGAGAGAGAGCGAGAGAGAGAGATTAGCCTTATCGGAAAAATAGCGACAACATGATGTGGTCTGGTTGATGTGGTATTTTCCTCTGTTTCCCAGCATTATCGGGGGGGGGGTTAGGAAAGGGAGGAGATGAGGAGATGAGGGGGGATGAGGGGGAGAGGCGAGGAGGGTCCTCACTGACATGTCAGTGCTATCGTCCTCCTTGCTGATGTACTCCTCCAGGATACTGGTGTCGATGTTGCTTGGCTCCAGAGAGCAGGTAATATCATGGCCTGCAGTGGACAGAGGAGACACAGAGCGCAGCGTTTCAACAGGAACCATAACCCTAACAGTGTGGACACGAGATATGTTGGAGCAGTTCAGCGAAAAACTTGGAAGAAGTCGGCAGATATTTTTGTCTTAATGGAAAGAATTCCTCTATCAACTGGAATTTTGCACAATGTGTAGACTAAATTACCTTTCCAATTAAATTGCCTTGACTAACAGTCTGAAGAAATCAAGACCTGGCCCACAACAGCTGTTGAGCACATTTATTCATTGCAATGGAGACAAACTAACTACAGTGAAACATCGGTACTCAAACACTTCTCAGGCCGAGCAATTCGCTCCTCAAACAAACAATTTGACCGACTTCTGTCTCAGAACTCGAACAAAATTCAGAACTCTTCTCTACTAACTCTACTCTCTTCTACTCTCTTCTCTACTATCTCTACTCTCTTCTACTCTCTTCTCTACTAACTCTACTCTCTTCTACTCTCTTCTCTACTAACTCTACTCTCTTCTGGTGACGTGGGGACGCCGAGTTGAGCATGAGTCGCCGTGGAGTCTGTACGGAGGAGACTCACACTCCGTCTTTCCATCATTGTTTGCTATTCTGTGCCTCTTGTTTCAATTTGAACAAACATGTACTGTAAAACTAAGCTCTAAGGGACAGCAGTGCTGGTGCTCAGGAAAAGCAGAACATAGTGCGGACAACGATTGAGTTGAAGAAGGAAATCACCTCGAAGCAAACGGGATGCATATCTGATATCGCTTCACTTTATAGAATAAAGAAGTGATAAGATGTTATTGTTATCTTATTACTGTTCATCCAGGTTAAATGTAAGATTTTCTACATTAAATACTATGTGTGAAGGTCTAACTATAAAATAATGTAATCCATTTTACATTATTTCTAATGGGAACAATTTTTCGGTTTTCGGACAATTCACAACTCGAACAAATTCAATTTGAGTATTTGAGGAATTTGAGGTTTTTTTCGTTTTTTTTCTAAGTCACAGAACTTCACAACTCCACACTGTGTGTCGCAAAATGTTGCAACAATTCTTTGGTGATGACAAATCCTCCCTCTATCTCCAGACCCTGGGTCCCTCTCACCCCTTGATTCCTAAAGTTCCCTAAATCCCAAACACATGACCCCCCCACCCCCCTCCCAACCACCAGCACTATAATCTCCAAAAACAAAACTGCCAACTGACTACAACACACACACACACACACACACACACGTATACAAAGCTTTACTGACCAATAGCTCTGCCGTTGTTTCTCTTTTACCTTCTCAGATAACGTGACAAAACCCCCAAACCCTTTGATTCTGGGGGTTTTCCTGTCCATGTTCAGAGGGATCGGCCTTACAGCAGGAGATGACTCAGCTCACCAAGCAGGAGGGTGAGGAATTGGTAGAGGGTCTCCTGCGTCTCCCTCTCACTCTCTGATAGTTTAAGCGGCTACTCGGTTAGAAATGCCAAGAATTCCTTACGATTGGGAGAACACTCGGTTCCCCCCCCACACACACACACACTGGTGGGGGAAAGAATCGTAGTAAAAACACTAAGTGCCTTTTTCACCAGAAACATCAGCAACATCAGCCTTAACTAGCTCACCAAGTCACCAGGACGCATTCATCTGCTACACTAAACCTGATGTTGCTATGCTCTAGGTCTTTCTATTTCATTGATTAAACATATTTCAACCAGCAGTCTATTTAATAGAAATCCATTATGAACAGTATTCAAACATCAAACAACATTCAAACCATTATTTTAGCCATAAAGATATACAACGACAAAAATGAAGGATACAAAACATTGTGAAATCACCCAAACAGGACCACTAC
>JAXIVH010000013.1:2262591-2340091 GCA_036785325.1 Urophycis tenuis
GTTTTCATTAATAAAACACCACAACAAATACAATTTGCTTTACATTTTGACCTACGTTGACTTAAATGCAGACATCTTGTAATGTTTGTTCCAGGTATTATGCAGGATGCTGAAAACACCTACCTGGACCCGAACTACCAGTGCATTAAGTGGCAGCCCCACCAGCAGAATAAATGGACGCCACTATATGACGCCAATTGCAAAGAGTTGTGGGTTGAAGTTAATTTAACCGTGTCTTTTAAGTGCAACGCTTTGATTTACGGTCATCCTTGAGGAGTTCATGGCTTCAGTGAACTTCGTCTTTCTCTACGAAGTGTAAAAGAGAGAGAGAGAGAGAGAGAGAGAGAGAGAGAGAGAGAGAGAGAGAGAGAGAGAGAGAGAGAGAGAGAGAGAGAGAGAGAGAAGAGAGAGAGAGAGAGAAGAGAGAGGAGAGAGAGAGAGAGACGAGAGAGAGAGAGAGAGAGAGAGAGAGAGAGAGAGAGAGAGAGAGAGAGAGAGAGAGAGAGAGCCCTTATAATGAGCCAGGCAGGGAGGGGGTGAGTGTTAAAAAAAAAAAGACCTTGCAGAGATGTTGAAATTCCTGGGAGGTGAGCAGTGTGGGGGAGTAAGATGGGGGCAGAGGGTGATGGTTGAGAAAGGAACATGCTGGAGGGGGAGTTGAGAAAGGACATGAGCAGAACGCAGCCAACGTGTTCCTTGGAAATGTCGACATGGGTGGAGCTGAGTGAACAGGGTGGACTCCCATCACGGTGCTCCATCATGGTGATGGTAACCTGGTCGCCCACCTGGTTTATGACACACTTAGCCCCACGCCAAGGTCTACATCATCTCTGGGGTCTTCAAACGGCTGAGCTCAAGGTCGCCCCCTTGTGTCTGGCATGAACACCTTGCTCTCCACTCGAAAAAGTGGCTTGATGATCTCCAAAGATTTTCATTGAGATGAACGTCAGTGAAGTCAGTGTCTGATTTAGGTTACACAATGCTGAATGAGCAATGGCCCCCTTATCAAAGCCCTTGCATTTGCAGTTTTATGAATCTTACAAACTCTCGGTCAGTGGCATCAGGCTCTTCAGCTTACGTGTGTGTGTTGCGGCATACAGGCTTTAATCACCATTAGTGCTTGCCATGGAGAATGAAAAAGATGTCCAGTATTCCCAAAGAGCCTCAAATTTAGATAAGATTCAAAGTCCATATTATAAGTGTAGAGTATATGAACCTGTTCAAGGAGTTGTAAGACAGCACTTAGATCTTCATCCTTTCTCCTTCAGGCCGATGCCTACCTATCGCGTGGATGCCGACAAGGGCTTCAATTTCTCCCTAGCCGACGACGCCTTCGTGTGCCAGAAGAAGAACCACTTCCAGGTCACCGTGTACATCGGCATGCTGGGGGATCCGAAATACATCAAGACCAGCGAGGGCCTACAGCCCATAGACTGCTTCTACCTGAAGCTCAACGGAGTGAAGGTACCAGGAGAGCTTGTTGACCACAGTGTCAGTTAGAACCCCCGTATTCACAGAGACATCATCGTATGTACACACACTCATGTCTCGACTAAACCGGAGAAGATGACACCTTGACCGTGGGACCATGTGGTACGTAAAAAGGCACAGACCCATGATGACGTGAGCGACACCTGGGTTGGTCTTAAGATGACACCTCTGTGAAAAAGGGTCTAGAGATGCAGGGTGACGGCCAGGGATGTCGGGTCTGAAGTGTGTGTCCTCTGATCCCAGCTGGAGGCCATGAACCAGTCCATCAGCGTGGAGCAGTCCCAGTCTGACCGGAGCAAGAGGCCCTTCAAACCAGTGTTGTAAGTATAAAGGCTTTTCCCAAGCATGCGTCACATTCTGCATCCATTGTCCATATGGTTGTAGAGTTTACAGTTTATAGTTTGGATTTTGTCCTCAGGGTTACCCTGCCTTCCGGAGCAGGTTACCAAGGTGACGGTGGTGGGCGGCTGCACTTTAGTGAGACGACAGCAAATAACATGAGGAAGAAGGGCAAGCCCAATCCTGACCAGAGGTACCAAACGTCCCAGGACTCAGTTTACATTTAGGGCATTTAGCAGACGCTTTTATCCAAAGCGACTTACAAAGAGTCGCTTTATATACCACGCTCTGCAGAACTTTAGTACAAATTGGTTAGCAAGAGAAACAAACCCAACAAGAAATAATGAAAGGGTTTATAATCACAGAGTAATCACAGAGTTACAATTGAGAATAACACTTAAACCAAAAAACTGAATTTCCCCTCACGTGTGTGTGTGAATGTGTGTGTGTGTCTGTAAGTATGTGACTCTGTGTGAGAGTGTATTACTCTGTATATGTGTTGTGTGATTGTGATTGGGTGGCTGTGTGATTGTGACGTTTGTGTGTGTATGTGTGTAGGTGACTGTGTGTGTGTGTGTGTGTGTGTGTGTAACTCCGTGTGTAACTGCGTGTGACTCTGTATGAGTGTAACTCTGTACTCTGTGTGTGTGTGTAACTCTGTGTGTGTGTGTGTAACTCTGTGTGTGTGACTGTGTGTAACTCAGTGTGTGTGTGACCCTGTGTGTGTGTTTGTGTGTGTGTGTGTGTGTAACTCTGTGTAACTCTGTGAGTGTAACTCTGTGTGACTCAGTGTGTGTGTAACTCTGTGTGTGTAACTGTATGTGTGTGTGTGTGTATAACTCTGTGTGTGTTACTCAGTGTGTGTAACTGTATGTGTGTGTGTGTATAACTATGTGTGTGTGTGTATAACTATGTGTGTGTAACTCAGTGTGTGACTCTGTGTGAGTATAACTCTGTGTGTGTTACTCAGTGTGTGTAACTGTATGTGTGTGTGTGTATAACTATGTGTGTGTGTGTATAACTATGTGTGTGTAACTCAGTGTGTGACTCTGTGTGAGTATAACTCTGTGTGTGTGTATAACTCTGTGTGACTCAGTGAGTGTAACTCTGTGTCTAACTCGGTGTGTGACTCGGTGAGTGTAACTCTGTGTGACTCAGTGTCTAACTCTGTGTGTGTGACTCTGTGTGCTCCAGGTACTTCATGCTGGTGGTGGCGCTGCAGGCTCAGTCCCACAGCCAGAGCTACACGGTGGCAGCACAGGTGTCCGAGAGGATCATCGTCAGGGTAACATCTGTCAGTCTGGCCGTGTCTGTCTGACCCTCCTCCTCCACCGATCATGTCCACTCCCACCTCTCTCTGTCTGTCTCTCTGTCTCTCACTGTCTCTCTCTCTCTCTCTCTCTCTCTCTCTCTCTCTCTCTCTCTCTCTCTCTCTCTCTCTCTCTCTCTCTCTCTCTCTCTCTCTCTCTCTCTCTCTCTCTCTCTCTCTCTCTCTCACTGTCTCTCTCTCTCACTGTCTCTCTCTCTCACTCTGTATCTGTCTCTCTCTCTCTCGGTCTCTGTCTCTCTCTCACTGTCTCTCTCACGCTGTATCTGTCTCTCTCTCACTCTGTCTCTGTTTCTCTCTCTCTCTCTCTCTCTCTCTCTCTCTCTCTCTCTCTCTCTCTCTCTCTCTCTCTCTCTCTCTCTCTCTCTCTCTCCTCTTTTCTCTGTCTCCCATGTCATCATCATATTCTCCTTCCTCATTATTGTTTGTAAATTAAAAAAATTTCCTCTTTCGCTTTGGTGACCGAACATGCATTTCAGAATTTATACTAAATTGTAGACTACTTTTTATATGAAGCATGTTCAGGAGAATTGGCTTCTTGTATATTTCTCTGCTGTTCTCTGCAAACCATTGGCCTATGCTCTAGAATAAGCATTGTCTATGCTGGTTTAGTCTATCAGATGTGTATGTAATGCATTTTTGATTTGCTTCAATTGATCTTCCGTCTTATTGTAATTCAGTTTAATTAATTAAGTATCACAAAAGATCAATTCTCTAGCTTCAGTCAGCAATCACAAACTAGGATATCAATGCTGCTCAGCAATGCTCAGTAGGGAGTCTCCACCGGCAGGTTTCAAACCAGAAGTGGCCTCATCAGTGGTCGCAGAGCACAGGCCAAACTTTAATCTTCAGAAAGAAGCCCATGAATAATATGACTAATGTTTCAATGTTAAGCCATTTTGCAATGGCTTACTATATTTTTAGTTGAGCCACAAATGTTGCAGCTTTTTGTTTGAAAAATGTTTTCAACAGTACACAAAGGCACAGTTGATTAATGCAATATAAGTCATTGTTTTTGGGTAGTGACTTAATGACATATGTTGGTCCTGAGGCCAGACCGGTTGAGAACCTCTTCACTAGAGTACCCCTGACCTCTAACTTCTATGATGGTTGTTGTGTTTACTCAGGCCTCAAACCCGGGTCAGTTTGAGAGTGACAGCGAGGTGCTATGGCAACGCGGTCAGATGCCCGACTCAGTTTACCACCACGGCAGGGTGGGCATCAACACGGACCGGCCGGACGAGGCCCTGGTCGTCCACGGCAACATCAAGGTCATGGGCTCATTGGTGCATCCCTCTGACATCAGGACCAAGGAGAACGTGCAGGAGGTCAGAATGAAGCTTTTTTTTGGCTTGGTGACTGAAAATCCACAGTCTTAATAAAATCTCCACTGACTTTACTGTCTAACTTTTGGGTTTGCCTGTGTGTTCATTGCGATCCTGACCCATACATTTTCATTTTGTCACATGCCACAGCCATTTCCTCACATCTGTACGGGTTCCATTGTCATTATCTGTGTGTGTGTGTGCGTGTGCGTGTGCGTGTGCGTGCGTGCGTGCGTGCGTGCGTGCGTGCGTGCATGCGTGTGTGTGTGTGTGTAGGTGAACACAACAGACAACTTGAAGCGGATCTCTCAGATGAGGCTGGTGCAATACCAATACAAGCCTGAGTTTGCTGCCACCGCAGGCATAGACAACGCTAAAGAGACTGGTAATGTTTTGAAGCAATGCATTAGAACACTCTATGACATCCATTTTGTGGTTAACTGTATTCACTGGACTGCTTCTTTTTTCCTTTGAATCTAATAAACAGTCAGACGGGAGAGCAGATTTTTCATTAGCAATATCCAATGAAAAATCGATTCTTGGCCTTAGTACTGTTCCAATACATTTCATTTCACCTCTCTTACTATATGGAGTCTTGCCCCACTGCAGGAGTCATTGCGCAGGAGGTGCAGAAGATCCTCCCAGAGGCGGTGAAGGAGGGTGGAGATGTGCTGTGTGCCAACGGAGAAACCATCCCAAAGCTGTTGGTGGTTAACAAGGTGATGGACACACACACACACACACACACACACACACACACACACACACACACACACACACACACACACACACACACACACACACACACACAAACACCAAGTTACTTACACACACACACGCACCCACACACACGCAAAGACAGACACACGCACACACACATACACACACACAAACACACAAAAACACTAACA
The DNA here is from genome assembly GCA_036785325.1 of Urophycis tenuis. NCBI lineage: Eukaryota > Metazoa > Chordata > Actinopteri > Gadiformes > Phycidae > Urophycis > Urophycis tenuis. The sequence goes on from JAXIVH010000013.1 coordinate 2,267,985, forward strand.
CACACACACACACACACACACACACACACACACACACACACACACACACACACACACAGTGAGTTGAGCTGCTGAGCTGTATTGGGAGGCAGGGGACACGTGTCATTGTATTAAACTGTGAGCAAAAAGCCCCAACAAACACACACAGGCCCACCACTGACACTGCACTGGCCTGTCTCCCCTGAAGGACCGCATCTTCATGGAGAACGTGGGCGCGGTCAAGGAGCTGTGCAAGCTGACCGACAACCTGGAGACCCGCATCGATGAGCTGGAGCGCTGGAGCCGCAAGCTGGCTAAGCTGCGGCGCCTGGACAGCATGAAGAGCACCGTGAGCGGGGGCACCGTCAGGTGAGCTACAGGGGCCCTCAGGTGAGATGCAGGGGGCCTCAGGTGAGCTGCAGGGGGCACCGTCAGGTGAGCTGCAGGGGGCCCTCAGGTGAGCTGCAGGGGCCCTCAGGTGAGATGCAGGGGGCCTCAGGTGAGCTGCAGGGGGCACCGTCAGGTGAGCTGCAGGGGGCCCTCAGGTGAGCTGCAGGAGGCCTCAGTTGAGCTGCAGGGGCCCTCAGGTGAGCTGCAGGGGGCCTCAGTTGAGCTACAGGGGGCCCTCAGGTGAGCTGCAGGGGGTGCGTTTCAGTGTGAGATGAAGGATAGCTACGTTTAGGTAAGGATTTGGCGGTTAAGGATCTGACAGGGTAAGGTGTGACGCGAAAGCAGTGCATCAAGAGCTTTTGTTTATGATTTTAGGTCAGCCAACTTGAAAATTTGCATAGATGTGTATGTTATTTAATTCTATTGTTTCTTATTTAATTATCATTGTTTTTCTTTTTTTTTATTTGTATATTTTTTGTGAGCTGAACATAATGTCCATCCTGGGAATGAATGAAAGTACCTATCTATCTAACATTATTAATGAGAATTAACATTAATATTCCATGTTCCTTCCTTCTTCATGTAGCCAATCAGGGAGTTACTTCAGCAGGAACGGCAGTGGGCCTCTGAAGAAGAAGCCGGTCAAGCCAGGCATTAAGGTGGGCATCATCTGCATCCTGAGACCAGCAGAGACCAGCAGGGGCTCAGTCTTACCGTTGTGTGATTCATGGGGTTTGTCTGTCCTCGCTGCAGACCCCACCTCCGGATCCAGGCTGTATCAGCCAGAAGATCATGCAGGGGACTATTCTGGCACTGGTGGTCGTCATGGCCTTCAGGTCAGTCTGGGGAGATGTAGCCAAAGAACACAAGCACATGAAAACGAGCGACTCATCTGTGCATACATGGTTGTGGCTGATGGATTGAGTGGTTGGTTGACTGGTGGACTGCTTTGTGTTTCAGTGTTATTTCCATGTCCGTGCTGTACGTGCTCACCCTCCACCATAAAGGAGCTGTCACTGAGAAGGATGGGTATGCCCCTCCCCCTTTGTCCTCAAGAGTTCTTGACACAATTCACCAATCCTCCTGCGGTGTCCTTCCCGTCTTTCCTCCAACGTCTGCTCTTCTTGTCTCCGGTCATGCTTGTTGTAGCCACACTTCCCCGTGTGTTTTCTACATCTCTTGGATGCCTGTCTTCACTGCTACTGTCACATTCTGTCCTCCTGTCTGTCCTCTCTGGTAGGCCTTCCTATACCTTTGTTCTTTCCCTTTGACTCTGTCTCTAGTTTATATTCACACCTGTCTTATTCTTCTTCAGTATCTTTATAGATCTGTATATTATGCTGCTCAATGGTTTTAGTGGTGGTGTTGGATTCCATTGAACAATGTTAATTCCCTTTTTTCCCTTTTTAACTGTATGTGTGGCCATACAGTATATTACATTGTACAACTATTTAAATGTATGAATAAACACACAGACATGGAATGATATATCAATCTGTACATTAAATCAATACATTAGATAGCCAGTATGTCTCAAGACCAATGTCCTCAAATATACTCTCAACTCTGAAACCTAACCTGCACAGGTCCAGAGCTGCGCTGGGTTCCTCTCGCAAGGGTTCCTTCACACCCCAGTCCTCCACCGCTTCACCAGGTAGGGACTGTGTTAACCCCGGTCAGCCAACACGGCACACGGCATGGAAGACACCTGCTGGAACAACCACAAGCTGATCTCATTCTGTTGTGCACCTTGATCTGTCCAGAGGCCTGCTGTTCTTCCACAGCCATGAACAACCAGTCGTCTACGGCTCTCCCGCTCCGGGCAAACCAATCCCTGACAGGTGAGACAGCTACATGGTGACACATTTATCATGATGAAGGTTGTCTCACCTTTCTGTAATGCTTTGGTATTGATGCCTTATTGGTGTAAGATCAAGACGATAATCACGTCATTTGTGTAAAATTGCATTCACATTTTTCAGATTCTGAATTATTATGAGGTAAATATGCTCCAAACATTTGTGTTATGATAAGTGTATTTGGGAACATTGTTGAGCAATGCATGCTCTTGGCAAACACCTTGATCCGAGGGTGATTGATGCAGCTCTGTGTCTCTGACTGCGGAGCGCTTCACACAATCGAGCATGCGGAAGCAGAACAAACACAACCTAATTGTGTGGCCATATCTCACCGGACTGAACCACTTCCTCCTCCAGACGGGGGCAGCCAGGTCCCCACGGCCGGCGCCATCACCAAGAAGGCCAAGTCCAGGCCCATGGACAAGGAGAGCCGCTTCAAGAACCGCCTCAGCCACACCTCCACCCCCCTGTACTTTGCCAAATCCCGCAGGCCTCCGCCTTCAGACCAGGAGGAGACGGGAGAGCCCAACCGCGTGCCGGGGGGGGGCCCGCCGCCGCCGCCGCGCCGCCAGCGCAGCGTACACACACAGGGTAGCTCGACGAAGACTCTGACTCTTCCTCCGCACGCCGCGTGTGGGAGGCACACACAGCTCAACCGCTTGATTGATTGATTCGTTCCCGAGCGCCTTGCTATGGTTACAGTGGCGAACATACTTAACACTTTTCCCGCTGTCGCAGGGGAAAGGCTGGCGCCCTCTCTGATTGGTCTACACATTCTGGAGACGGGCCAACAGATCACGGCACCGACGTGCAGGACACCGGAGAGCTGCAGGTGGGCGTCTCACTCACCCACGCTACGTGTAATGGAGGCTTGAACCTGAGGCTTGAACCTGAGGGTTTTCTTGTGCTGATGACCTTCTCTCTGCTTGTGACTCCCAGCTACACCATATCTCTCCATGGGAAGAGGAACTCCTCCATGTCACAGATTACTTTGCACATGACGTGAGTACACAAAACGTACTTAAACACACACTTATGCATTCCCCATCATCAAAGGCTGAACACGATACTACCTTACATTAAGAAGCCCACCTGCACAGGGAACTTTATTTATTTTTTATTTATTATTGTTGATCTAAGGTCAAACAGAAGTGTGTGGGTTCAGCAATGTGGATACACCAGGGGACGCCTGTGTCCAGACCACAAAGAAACAAGGCTCTACAGTGGAAAGAATATTTCTACAAGGGTATGTATTCATACTTTCATCCATCGATCCATGTTTAAAAAAACAGAGCATTCCATATAGTTTTGGCTGGATGGATGGTTCTAGAATCCAGTGAGTAAGTGTTGTGCCATGGTTCTGGCAGGGGACCCTCCACCTGCGCTCAGTGCCAGCCCTCTCCTTCCAGGATGTCGTCTATCACTTCCGTGTCACGTTGTCGGTGAGTAAACAGTTCAACAAGATGATGATGATGATGTGGATTTCCCTTTGAATTATCTTTAAACATACATACTGTTTCTATACACTCACCACTAACCCAGTCGCCAGAATAAAATGCTGCCATTGTTGGTTTCTGTAAACCACTGGTATGCTGAATGTCGACGTTTCTGAACCAAAAATGACCATAGTCACATTTGAGTGACAGACGCCCTCTAGTGGCCGTAGTAGTTATGTAATTATGAGGCGTGACGCAGGTTAGAAGAAGTCTATGTGGACTGACTTCCTTGTAAGGAGGCGATGGTGGATGTTGGATGGTAGAAACGGTTAGCGGTTAGTGTAATGGTTACAGGACTGCAGGAGACCGGAGCTCGTGTCCTACTTGGTAGTGTTTTCTAGCCATCATTTTAACCCACACTAGAGGCTTTCCCTAACTCTACCAAGTAGTTATGTGTGCCTAAACTAACCCTAACCTAACCAGACCCTAACATTAACCAAGTGGCTTTTGTACCTAAACCTAACCAGACCATAACATTAACCAACTTAAACCTAACCAGCTGCATGTGACACTCCAATCGTCAGTAGACAGACCTTGATCTACATGTGTATAGAAAGTTGATATCGAACTTAGTTTGGTTTAGAAACTCAAAAAAACATTGAGATTTAGCATACCCATGGTTTGAGAAATGTACAAATAGCTAAGTTTCCTTGCTAATTTTCCTTCTGGCTACTGGGTTGATATACTTTAAAGTTGATTTAGTTTACACTTGAGTTTTGATACATGATTGCTAACATAATTCTCTGGATCTTTCTTCTGGCAGAGCGACGTTGGTTGTTCCAGCAAGGAGGAGAAGGAAAATGCCTTATACTCAGACTACCATTTTCTCATTCAAAGCAGCTGTCAATAAGACACCCAAGGATCTGGTCAAGTGCCTTGTAACAGCAAGCCATGCGTCCCACTCACCCAGTCCAATAGTTATACTTTGTGGTGTTGGAGTTGTGGATTTGACACATTCAGCCTTGATTTTGCAGGAAACAGACTGGTATTGAGACAAGCTATCTACCACTGTTTATTTTTTATTGATTATATTTTAAGTGCTGTAGAGATCACATTAGAGAACACTGGTTAATGTTTTTATTTTGTTTAAAAAAAAATCTTTCACTGAATATATCTTTTGGATCCAGTTAAAAGCCATTTGTAGATGACAACTCTCCATTGCCTTACAATGAATTAGTACTGTTTGAAAAGTATAATATAAAAAATAACAGCTGTGCAACTAATTTTTTATCACTGACTAAATGTATGTCATATAGCACAGGCCATAACCATGTATGTACAGCTCACTGTAGAGACAGCAAGAGGGGACCACAAATATAATGATGCTTTGCATACTTTGCTACTCGATTTTCTACTACGCTTTATGACGTTCTATACACTGGAGCAAAGATCAGTAGCTTCTATAACGGCCTATTCACATTTTAAATATACCTCAAAAGTTCACACTGGCAAGTTAAAGGCCTACATAATAAGTGCTCTAGGCCGCAGCTTCTACTGGATATATAAAATATATAATATGGAAATATAAAGTATACACTGAATATGCAGAGAAGAAAATCGTGTTTAAGAATCTGTGGAGAAGAAAATATTTTGCTCTCCAACACCAATAAACCTTTCTAAATATGTCCATGTTTTATACACAAAAAAAATCATCCCTGGGTGTATTTCGTCAGACTCTTGTGCAGTTCATTCAGGGATGACATGTAAGAAACATCTCTGGAAACCAAATTACTGGAAAAGTGCATACAAGTTGAAACACTGAACATTGTATCATCTTCTGGGAAGAAAAGTGTTGTCAAGCAATGACAATTTCTCAAAGACACTGGAATAGCCTACACTGTATTGGTTAACTGGATGTAATGCAACAGTGCATATAAACTTAGAAGTATGTCTCAGTTCACTCTTTGCTCACTCTTTTGAATACATCTTAACAGATGTAGCACAGATGTAGACCATGTATTAACGATGGGTATTACATTTATTTTAGTCGATCACCAAACTGAAATATTTTCTGTTCTGCCAAGTATATTCTAATGTACATTGATGATCATGACCCAGGTAGGTTGTTACATGCTCTGGATGATTCAAACTATTCATTTGTACCTAATTTTTACACAAAGGAAAAGATGCAGAGTGGACAAACTTTGACTAATATTACAGTATTTGCATTGTGATATTTTTAATGTTTAAAATTTTATATGTACTTTTGATTCACTAAATATTTTTTAGTATTTTTCCATAATATGTCCAAGAAAAGCAATAATAAGAACGTGAGTTGAATTGATTGCACTTGAGAACTTTTTAGAACATGCATTTCATTTGTATTGTTAATTTGGGGAAAGGAGAATGAATGAATATGACATTGAATTTGAAACATCAAAATATAAACATTTAAGCAGCCATTTAACAAATGATTATTGTGTTATGCAAACTAAGACAACATTGTATATTTTTTTCAACATGATTATGTGACTATAATGTACTGTTATAGCTTATTTATAATGCACAAGCATAGTAAACCTGGCGTAGCTCCTTTTGCACTGTATATATGACCTATTTCTGCTCTTTCCAGTAGACACAAACTGGTAGAAAGTAGTCTAATAGAACTGCAATGTTTCATGTTGTTGTTGTTATAATAATATCCTAACTTTCTGTAATGGAAACTATTTCATTATCAATCAATGGCTTGTCAATGATGGCACGATTTCAAATTTTGGGGGATTTCATGTTATCTTTTTTCATATTTCTTCCTTAATATGTTCTGGCTTTACTTCATTGTGTTTGTTTAACTGTATTGTTATTGATGTTGTTCTTATTGTTGTCGTTGTTGTTGCTAGCCCACATGACCCATATATGTGTTTTGTCAAAAAGATGCTGTAATAACACAAATGCATGCTTTCAATAAAGATGTTATAAAAGGTAGACCTAACTACTTGGCAGGCACATTTGTAGGATTTGAGGACATTCTTTTGATAAAATCTCTATTATAATGCTTTTAATGCAACGCTGGCACCTTATTGAAAGTACATGTCTAATCATTGAAACATGTACATTTGTCAGAAACTGTCACTTACCAGATTAATTAGGAATTGTAATGTTAAAAATGTTAGTAATTCTTAGTAATTGGTAGCCTATTAATATTTCGTAGAAGCTTCTACTTCCCAACTGCTATCATTAAACATTTATTGACATGTTACTATACCCGACCAGCAAAAGACAGTTAAATGTACTTTTGTTGACATTAGTTCACTCGATAAATGGGATTTAGATAAAAAGCATCACTCCCTTTCCATGAGTAGAAGGAAATATGTGTCATGTTTATGTGTTTTTTTTTTATCTTGTATTTTGCATTAATCATCTTAGTATCACATTTTCAATTTATTTCCTTCTCTCTCTCTCTCTCTCTCTCTCTCTCTCTCTCTCTCTCTCTCTCTCTCTCTCTCTCTCTCTCTCTCTCTCTCTCTCTCTCTCTCTCTCTCTCTCTCTCTCTCTCTCTCTCTCTCTCTCACACACACACACACTGTTTTCTTATTTTTGTGGGGGGGAAAAAGATGATCCAGTATTGTACCGCAGAGCGTCTGTATTTTATGGGTTGTTTTGCCACAGATAAAAAAGATAAAGATAAAAAACTGGCAAAATGAGCTAGGTTATAATCTGGGCACAGAGCAAATAAGATAATGCAGAATCATAAAGATAAATCAAAATAGATTATTTCTTTATTTTTATATTATTATTGGGTATTGGACACAATTGTGATTTTTCGGCTACAGTAAACGTTACATTTTTCACAAAGACATAACTTTGCTTTTACCACGGATATAAAGTTGCGTGTATTTGCACGTTAGTTGATCATAAAATCACATCCTTTTCCACCACTAGATGGCAGTAAACGGGTGAATCCGTGCTGGCCGTCACTAAACGTCACGAGCAAACCAGGAAGTGGTAATCAGTACGTGGCCTTTTCCTTTTGGACACTCGTGAAAGGAGCATCTCTGCATTACAAAATGGTACAGTAACACGATAAAAGATGAATTTGTTAGGTTTGAGACAAATGCATGTTGCCCAGTTATCCATTAATGCACGCGTATGGAAATGTCTTCATTAAAAACCATTCGGTTAGAGAAATTATTGATTGTATCGCAGAACATACACGCTAGTGAACGTCCCGGCCATTCTGCTTGTTTGGTAGCTACTAATCATCAAGCAGTAGAACGCAACGTAAAGTAAATGGAGCACGATTACTTGATTTAGTCAGGTCATTGTTTTAATGTTCTTACTGCCTATAGTGTCTTAATTCGGGAACAGTGAAGTTGATTGCTACGAGCTGAAGGTTGCAGGCTATTAAGGGCTAAGCCCTTACTGCTATCATCGTCATATCCTAATTGTATTTAATGCATTCCATGGGTTTTAGTGTAGACCATTTACCAATTAATTTACTGTCCATGCACCTGCCCCACTGCGGTGAGGTGAGTTAAATCCTGGTCTTTTAAGAAGTCCTTTATATTGCTGTGAGAGTCATTATTGATATACAAATATGAATAATGAATTATTACTCATTATTCATATATAAATATGAAGAATGAAGTGCTGTTTTGTTTGAATTGTAGTTTGGTGGTCCACTGTCCACTTCTTCAAATAATATGGATATATTTTATTGTATATACCTAAATTGTTCTCATTCTTGCACTTCTTACTTCTGGACTTTTCTAAAAGAGCATGGTTAGGTTAGGCAAGGTATCAGTATTGGAGAAAAATACTCTGCAATAACATAGGAATAATTCTATTTAATATATTAGCCTACTTCATGCCACAGTAAAGCTGTCTCCATATTCATTGAAGGAGAAGAGTGGACCCTCCAAACATGAGACTAATTGTATTCTTGAATACATGATGTACAAACTATTTGCTAAAATCTGTTTAAATTGTCCAACCATACTAGTAAATATTTCATAATGGTAGATAAAGAGGTAACTTAAACTTAAGTTTGGTGTGTTTAGGTTCTGCAAGCTGTCTACCGTAATGGGTAAAGGCGCAGAGCAATATAAACACTTGAAAAGAAAAAAAATGCAAATGACAGCTCCCTTGACCAGTCAAGTCATCCCTGGATCGAAAATGAATATGGTGATTATTCCTTCCCATGATGCACCTGTCCCCCTCCTTGCAGGAGCTTGAGGCCATGACCAGATACACCAGCCCGGTGAACCCGGCTGTGTTCCCTCACCTCACGGTGGTCCTGTTGGCCATTGGGATGTTCTTCACTGCATGGTTCTTCGTGTATCCTTTCAAACCTGAACGGAGACCTTCATTTCCCCACTCGTTTCCCTCATGATGATGGATTATTATGTTTGTAGAAAATGTTTATATTTGGTGTGTTCCCATTTATTCATAAAGGTTTGTTGAAATGGTGCCAAATTAAGTTTTCATCTTTTTGTGGATGAAAGAGATGAGCAACATCCTCTATGCCTGTGTGGTTGAGCAGTGTGAGAGTTCACTCCCTTAGCCTCTCCTTAGATACGAGGTGACGTCCACAAAGTACACCAGGGATGTCTACAAAGAGCTCCTCATCTCCCTCGTGGCGTCACTATTCATGGGGTTCGGTGTACTATTCCTGTTGCTCTGGGTCGGCATCTATGTATGAAGGTACGTCTCACGTCCTGCTCATTGTTCAGGTGTCTGTGGTTATTGTTTTTATATTGTAGCCGTGGTTACCTGACACGATTTTGTCTGGATTCTTTTGTTGCAGTTATGTCTATTAAAAAAAAAAAATCAACAACATTCCGTTGGAATAGATGACATCACACTCGATGGGAACTGGACTCTGGATTTGGTTGGACTGCATTCATGATCGTGGTATCAAGTGGACTGGTTTTTTCAGTTCATCAGTAAAAAGGAATTTCTATAATTTCTTGTTTTGTCTTTTTTCACTTCTGGTCAGTTTTGGGCATTTGAAATAATTAGGGATGCACCGAATCCAGATTTGTAGGGTTCTGCCGAATACCGAATCCACTGGTTAAGATTCTGCCGAATCCGAACCCGAATACCGAATCCTACTCCATTAACACTAAACACATTAATGAAGTAAACAACATCAACATCAGTGTATTTTTCGTTTTATTTCATTTTCACTGGGAAAAAATTGCCACCACGAGACAAATCGGCATTGCAAATTGAGCATGTAGCTCGACTTCAATCGCCTTCTTTTATCTGAAAGAACTGCCAAACGACACTTTTTCTGTCCACTACTTCCATTTTCGCTTTCTCGCAGCTATAGCCACTGCATTCCAACGTGCCACTTTTTTGTAAACAGATAATTACGTCGACCAGCGTGGCGCGCGCAGTGAAAGCGTAGGATTCGGGTTCGGTGGAAAAAAATGCCAAGGTTCGGCAGAACCCGAACCCCTAAAAAAAGCCCAATATTCGGCCGAATCCGAACCCGAATACTGGATTCGGTGCAACCCTAGAAATAATACATAGTAGTGTAGTCTATTGTTCATAAGAAAGTAAAAACCTAATACCTTGCACCAGGAGTTTTTTTGTAGAAATGTGTCTCCTGGATATATTAGAATTTGTAAACCTAAAAAATTTATTTGACTAACACAAACATAGACATATAAAATCTGAAATAAAAAATGGCATTAAACATTTACACTGTAAACATTCACGTCTCAAGGCAATTCTAGGTCAGAATGCTTCCTGTGTTTCTTCACTGGCGAGCTTTAGTGAAGGCATCCCGCAGCCAGGGAGAGTCTTGATAGAGCCTGGGGTCACCCAGGAACTCTGCTGTGCGTTTGTAGAGGTAATAATACAGCACAGCCGCTGAGAAGCACACATACACACAGTAAGACCTCAGCTCAGTCAGACCATACAAACAAGCCATGTATACAGATAGCCCAATAAACTGCTTACCTGTCCTCTGGAAAACAAACAGAGCTTGAAGGCCGTTCGACCAAACAAAACTGTTTGACTCGATCCATCGAAGGGTCTGTAAGGAACACATTAGTTTTGGTCCTCAGATTAACATCACACACTTACATTTAACATCTGATGCAGCTCACTTCATCTTAGCACAGGAGCTAGTGTGGAGCTAGAATAGCATGTGTAATGCAAAGTAGCGATCATTTGAAATCTGAATTATGTAGTTGAACATTGAATGTGTTTAGTGTTAGGGGTTCAGCAATTTTACAGCCAGCCACTGCAAGGTAAGACCAACCACCCTACCAGCCCATTAATTGCATACATCTAAAATGATTTCCTGATGGTGCATTTGCAACGCACCTACGAAACGACAATCATACACAAGTCATAAATACGTATAATATATACTACCGTGAGCCAGCAGTGCAGGCAGATGCTGAGAGTCAGGTAGAGGGCAGAGACCCCCAACAGAGCCCTGAAGCGCTGCAGGAGCAGGGACACCAGGCCCACCTGGAACACGTAGGTGTTGAACATCATCAGAAGAATGATGATCACGTTGAACAGGATGGCAACATCCTGGATGCTGGAAACACATTTAAAACGATATATTATGGTGAATATTTAGTTGGGGGCAAGTTCAAAGTAGCAAGTTGTAATAGTAGTAGTGAGTGGTTGTTTTAAGGCGAAACATAAAGTGAGCAAATAAAATTAGTAAAATTCAAGCATCAGTGACTTACATGAAGAGCACAAGCTGAATGACAGGCGCTCCCCGAAGGAGTTCACTGAAAGAGTTGACGAAGAGGTCATAGGCCAGCAGGCTCAGTTGAATCAACAACACCAGGGAATAGTTGCTAGTCTGAAGCATGACTGCTTTGTTGTGCCCCTCTCTGGCTCTATTTGGACTAGACTTGACCAACAATGCAACTATGTTATGTCAAGTTCAAACCAACAAAGCGTTATGTAGGCTCGGAGTCTCAACGGATTGTGGCTCTTCGACAACTTTTATTGATCCAATAATTCCCGTTCGAAGGAGTCCTCTGGTTTCCTTCTGGCGACGTAGAGTATTGTGACATGCCAGGCCACCAAATGGCATCTGCCCGATTTCTCCAAGCTTCACTTGTGGATATCTCGATATCTCCCGCAGAGCCTCGGTCTAGTCCTGCGAAGAAAACGGTGGATGCCGTGAACGTTACTAAACAGACTCGACTTCAAAGTACTTCTGTCAATGCATATAATTTCAGGAAAAAGGGAAAAATCGTACGATTGCATCTTCATGCTGACAAGACATATTGTTGGTCTTATTGCAGTCCTGTTCAGCCATGCAGGGACGCGGGAGACTACCCGGCTGTTGTGTCACAGATTTTTCCAGGTTCGCTATCCCAACAGCCAATTCCTTACATTTAAAGGTATATGCCAAAGTACAAACATCAAACACGGGGAGCACGAAAATGAACACACCCACAACAAATGTTTAACTAGAAATAATTCATAAGATAAAATTGGAGATCAAACATCCTGGCGCTACCTTGAGCATTTCCGCGTTTTCTATGGCAACGCTACTTCTTACCATAAAGATTGTAATATTTGGGTAGCCAATGAGTTCGGTATGACATTCATCGGCTACACTAAGCGTTACGGTAAGTGAAACTGATATTTCGTACAACAACGCCTCTCAGCGGCTAAAGAAAGTGCAGGCGTGAATGTCCAACGATCAAAGGTAGTTCACACTGACTGACTAGAAGTCCTGCGTGCTGTAGGTGAGTATGCAAAGTTTGTACAAGTGCTATGAATTGAAACTATATTTTAAGTAATTTATTAATATCTTATTCCCACATTTCCTCAATTGTAGTTCTCCTCTAAATGTGTTTATTGGTTGTATGTAATGTAGTGTTCTATTTCTATAAATCAGTACATTTCTGTATTTAGAAGAAGAAGAATTACTCATTTGATCCCGTGAGGGAAATTTGGGTGGATGTGGTTACTTTTCATTGCTCTGTCGGTCGGAGCCTATCCATAATTTGAACGTCTAGTAAAATCTATAATACATCTTAACGTCTTTGTTGTGAACTTCTTTTGACCAGAGAATACGAGATCAGGTGCTTGGTTAGCGACAGTGTAATGCTGGTCTGGTCATAGACTGCTACACTAATGCATGGTCTGTCCCCCATTGGTTCTGTCAAGAGCCCATTCCCTAACAACATCAGATTGCAATTTTGTTGCAATTTGTGAAGGGTATATTTAAGGCACTTAAGGCTCCTAAGAACGGACATTTAATTGTACAGTATTAGAAACGTGGGTTGCCGCTTTCCACGCACAGAATTTGAGAAAAGTGCAAGGGTATGTGTGTTTACATAGCTGCTATCTGGATTACTCCTCCCTTGACTCGAGCTTATTTGTAAACGTGTTGTGAGTTCAGATATGGCTCTGGTCATAGCAATGAGCAAGTAGGCCTACAGTGTTGGAGACGTGGAAGTTGACAACTCGAATGTCCTACGAGGCTAATTCTCAATAGAGGGATAACACACTTTTTACTTTAAATTAAAATTGTGTTCCTTGTCACCATACGGCATGAATCACAGAAACGCAATTCTTGTTCAGTGGTGTTCAAAGCAAAATGGCTCGCAACCATGCCATCATGGAAATTTAAACAATTGCAAATGTTTTATTTGCATCTGGTTTCCCTCATTGTCCCCATCCTCCCTCCATTCGAGGAACGAGACGTGGCTGTCACCTGTTGTTATTATTATTGTTGTTTACCATTCACATCCTGGTTGGAGCAGAGGTGACCAATACATTTGCATTACATTTGTCAACTAGGCACATTGTTCCTGACTATGTGTACAGAACCTAAGACCGGATAGCTTTATGATAACCTGAATGTTTATGTGCGTACCATGTCAATAGTTTGCCAAAGGTATAATTTACCGTGTGTATATTCAGTGTCTCTTATTACGGTGAACAGCTGTTTGAAGCAGCAGATCGTGCGGTCACTCACAGCACCTTTGGCTCACAGCACCACTTGTGTTTGACAAGGGAGGATGCGTCACTGCGAGCCTATGCCTGAATTTAAACAATTACAAACACGGAAAACAAACACATTTTAATAGATCTTCCCTTATGCAGTTTAAGGAATGGTTGTTTTGCTGTACATGGCATGATGCAAGAGGCATTGCTTTGCTTCTTGGTTTAATCAATAACTTATATTAACTAGAAACTCATTTAAGCAATAAAGAACAGCACATATCTCTTGGGATAAATGACAAGCAAATAACACATTGTTAGACGTACAATAAACCCTGACTACGAGTGGCATACTTACAATAAGACATACCACATCCATACCAGAACACAGAGAAAACAACTCAAACTACAGTTCTACAGCTTCTGTGGTTTTGCCACTAGAATGGCTAATATGGCTTCTGTGGACTGACAGGAAATCACAGGTGTAAAGGACGAAGTCTGGAGTCAGTGAGTAAAACAAGCTCTACAAGAAATACAGGGAAAGAGCAAACACATCTGATTGCACGGGACGAGATGACGCGCTCTTTGTTTATTTTGCTCCTCACACTCTCACACCTCCATCGCCTCTTACCAACACACCAGAGACCAACGGGATGTTTGCCTCTCAGGTTTGACTTTTCTCTTAAGACAAGTGGAATAGCCTCAGTGTGCCTGACCCAGTGCTCTCTCACAGCCATGTCCAAGTGGCTGGGTGACGGAGAGGTGTTGGTGGGGCAGGGCAGCGGGGAGGCCTCCTCCTGGAGCCCCAGGGGCCACTCTGCTGGGAGCCCCCGGCCGAGCCCCACCCGAGGACGCTTGTCTTCACCCAGGGCCCGGACAGCCATGCTCCAGCGGGAGCCACAGACCATGGACAAAGCCAGAGAGCTCTTCGTGCTGTGTGATAAAGAGGGGAAAGGGTTCATCACTAAGAGAGATATGCAGGTAAAAAGCTGGTGGAAGAATACAATTCATCATTGTATCTACAAAATCAGTTGTGAATCATTGTCTGCATCTCTTGTGCGTGAAATGCTATTGTTCTTCATTGTGTGTAGAGACTGGAAGGAGAGTTACCTCTGTCCCTGGAACAATTGGAGGATGTTTTCGACAGCCTCGACAGACAGAGTAATGGATTCCTCACTCCTGTGGAGTTCAACACGGGTCTTGGTAAGTTAAGGACATACTTGTGCCATGAGCCCATGAGCTATTTACACAGTATGCTTTACTTCACGGACAGGATAGTCAAATGGTCGACAAAGTACACAGCCTACCTGAAGGAAATTATGAGCAAGATGCGTAACCTTTTTGCTGATCACTGTAAAGGATCTTAAGCCAAAAGTGATGCCTAAAGCCTAAATTATAAAACATAATTTAAGTATTTTCTATCTTCGGTCCTTTTCTGTCAGGAGGATTAATGGAGCGAGAAGAGAGCTTAGACCAAAGCCAGGATGAGGGGCGGGCCCAGACAGACCAGGACTGGAACCAGGACTGGAACCAGGACCCCAGCGTAACCCGATTTGTAAACATGCTGATGGAGTTGGGAGCAGACAGACTCTTCAAAGAGTGAGACCTAGCATTTGAAATGATTAGTGTCATCATTGTCTAACCAATCTCTAATCTCACCTAATTTAGGATTGACACTATATATGTATAGTTTATATAGTTTGCTTTTTCATGTTTGTGTTCATTCATAAATCAAAATGGTGTTGTTGAACTTATTTTAACATGTGATAATAAGCACAATCCATCACATCACTTTGTCTGTTGTGATGTGTTTTGTGCAATGTGGCAGTCAGCTGGAGGTGTCTTCCTTATGGTGTGAACTGCAGAGGGAGAGACCAGAGCTACTCACCGCCCTTGACGATATCCTGGCCCACGCTGTGGCTGTCTTGCAAGACACCTCCAAAGAGAAAGACAGTCTGGAACAGGCCTTGCGCAGGTTCCCACCAGTCCTAGACTCCGTTGCATGAGTCGTTTGTGTGGCGACTAGCGTACACAGTCTGTGGTTCATGTGTTCAAGGTCCATGTGTTCATGGTCCATGTGTTCATGGATATTCCCATCACATCTGATCATGCCTGGCTCTGTTGGTTTGTTCTAGGAGAGAGAGCGAACACGATCACATCGTTCAATCCATATACGAAGAAATGGAAAATCAATTGAAAGAGGAGAGGGAGAAACAAAAGACTCAGGTAGGTTCATTTTTGTATTTTTTCACCATTGTTGCTGTACACAAATGATCCCCGACATACCAGCTAATGAGGCCCTTGCTTTATCCAGGACAGTATTAAACAGTGGGACAGAGGACAACAACTGGAAGAGGAGCTGAGCCTGCGCGACCAAGAGCTTGAGAGCAGTCTGGCCAAGCAGAGGGAGGTAGGCATCCAAACAGGCCTCCTGGCAGCCACAAGACTGTGCTAGATGAGTAGTAGCAGCCAATTGTGTAATATAACAAATACCATAGTGTTATGTTTTTTTAGGTGGCTCTTTTTCTAGGATAATTTTTTTAGAGCACTCGAAAAATGCTAAGCTTTGTAGGGTTGATGAGACATGGGGAAGTCTGGGTTTAGTGGTTTAGTGAAGGACACCCGGCCCCTGTGTGTTTGTACCAAGCTGGAGAGCAGTGTCCGCGCGCTGAGCTGTGAGCAGGCAGACCTAAAGGAGCAGAGGCAACAGCTACAGAGCCTCACCGTTCAGCTGCGGGAACAGTTGGACTCCACCAGAGAGGAGCTGCACACCACAAGAAGCCAGCTGGACCTGGTTCACGCCTCCGCTACGCAGGAGCATGTGGCCACGGAGCGGTGAGGCCTTCCTCAGAGAAAGAGTTTGATGAGTATCAACGTTAAAGTCAAAATGAACTTTATTGTCAGTCCTACCATGCAATCAGTGCAAGTAATTACACAGAGGGTCGAAATTGCGTTTCCCCATACTCCAAATGTGCGGTAGAAATTTTAGCATACAACTTATAACATATAACATAACATATAACATAATAGTGCAAATATACACACAGACAGACAGTGGGCGTATGCATTATACAGAATAGAGAATTCACAGTGTAATTCAATGATGATATGTTGCTGAGGTGCAATAATAAAAGGTGCAATATGGCAAAGTGCAAAAGTGCAGAATAGCAGCATGGAGATACATGTATGTAAACATGTATGAAATCGTGCATGTAAAGAGCATATATATATATATATATATATACAGTATTTATATACAGTATATATATAATGATAATATAAACTGTTTTTCTTCACTTCCATAACTTGGCATCACAGAAATCAGTGTAATTCAATAATATTGTGTACCTCTTTGTTTTAGAAATGTGTTGAAGGTGTCCAGAAACATTCAAAAAGAGAAAGAAAGCCTTTTAAGACAACTTGACATTCTGAGGTAAGATAGGACAGCAAATTTGCTGTTGATGTGCATAATGTGCATAAAGTGCATAATATGATATTCATGCATAATATTCATATAATATGATATTATATAATATGATATTCGTTAACCAAACAATAATGAGCATATGATGAAGACTGTTGTGTCTGTTCTTCCTCACAGGGACATGAACAAAAGACTGCGAGATGAGAGCGATGCCCAGCAGGCCCAGAAGAGGGTTAGTCACAGATGTTCTGTCCTCTCCTCTCTACCCAGACCACATTATCACTACCACTGAGTCACCCCATTCAAGGCTCAAGGTCTTCCCTGTTACTTAATTATTGTGAACATTTTATTCAGTTGTCAACTACAACGTGATGCAGATAAGTCAGTTAGTTCCCTGTCTTGTGTAAATAGTTTCTGGTATGTGTTATGTAAATGTGAGTATGAGTGATGTAAATAATGATCATATTATGCTACTTAAAAGAACAGTGTATTTCATTTTATTCAGTATGAATGGAAACAAGGAGGACTGGCAATGGTCATTTTATAGTCTTGCCACTGTTTTTTCATACTATTTTATGACTCAAAAATGTAACAAGTACATAAGATGTGTATTTAAGATTATGTTTGAAGGTTTGTTGGTACACAAATAGCTCACTGTAAAAAAAAAAGGCAATTGTACAAACTGTTTAACACTTTCATGTAGGCTGCTGTTATCTTTTAATTTGTTTCTTTTAATCTGTTATGCAATAATGAGTACAATGTAGGATAATAAATCAAGCTGTTGATGTATTGGACTTCTCGCTTCATTACAGGTTTGCTCACAAATAACAATTGTAACAAGATTTTACTAATATCATGCAACACAGCCAAACACAAATTACATAAAAATACTGATTTCAATATATATATATATATTGAAATCAAATATATTCATATATTTCATATTAAACATTTGGTCTGCCTAAATCTTCCAAAACCTTTGACATTTTCAGAGTCCTATCACAAAGGTTTTGCGGAGGCAAGGGTCTTTACTAAGCAACTACATACTTCCAGAAAAGCCAATGAAAAGGTGTGTGCAAAATATAGTTTCACCAGCCCAGACATTTTCACCAGCCTACACACCTTGCCTATGGGACTAATTGTGTGTCCACTCAACTTTAAAGACAGCTGAGCACCACCAGTCAGCCTGAGCCGGACAGAGAGCGAGTATCAAACCTGCCCAAGAGACGCCATTCAGCAAGTACCAAAGAATCTCAACGTGATGCACAGACTCACATCCAGGTAGTGCAGGTAATACGTGGTCCCAACACACCAGAAACACTTTAGTGATACTTTGATGAAAGAGTTAGCCTACACAATAATCATTTGCTGCAGATGGTGGAAGTATGTGTTTGCAGTCATATACAAATAAACCACTCCTTCTGCCTTCCAGAGGCCAATCGTTAATCCTCAGCGCGTGTTCAAGGTTGTGTTTCTGGGGAACTCTGGAGTGGGGAAGACCTCCTTTATCCGGCATTACTGTACTGGACACTTCTCCAACACACTGAGCGCCACTGTTGGTAAGAAGCCTGTGGCTGACGTCGTCCATGGATTTCCATTCAAGCATTTTCAGTAAAGAGCATATGTCTGCTGTATAATGCAACAGTCCTTCTGATCCAGGCATAGATTACCAGATGAAGAACATAACTCTGGGCTCCATCAATGTGGTGCTGCAGCTCTGGGACACTGCAGGACAGGAGAGGTAGGACACTTGTGTGTTTCAGGCCTACCTATCCCTTGTGTGTCCGGTATTAGACCTACCTATATGTGTTTCAGGAATTAGGCCAGCCTATATGTGTTTCAGGTATTAGGCCTGCCCATGTTATGTCTTCCAGGTGTTACCTATCCCATGAGCTTCAGGTACTACAGCCAATGTTTTTCAGGTACCGCAGCATCACTCAGCAGTATTACCGTAAGGCTGATGGAATCCTCAGCATGTATGACATCACCGACAGCGGGTCCTTCATGGCGGTCAGAGAGTGGCTGGACTGTGTACAGGTGGGTAGAGGTGGTGTTCAAACTCTGTATACACAGTGGATTTTTTTTTTTAATTCAAGAAGCTTTATGTAACAAATGTACTGTACAAAAATGTACTGTACAAAATCAGAGTGTAAGGAAACATGCTAAATCGAGATACTGGCCTCGCCGACCACAATGATTCAGCCAGTATGCGCTCCTTTGAAATTTCCGTTCCGGGTTCTGAATGTTGCGGGTTTCCACATATGGAACAAACTGGGCCAGAACACAGCGTGCTGCAGCCATCATGGAAGCAGGCAAGCGACCTGGATCAAGGGAGGTTATACCCGTGGCGAGCGGTGACCTTTGACATGAGGCATGCTGATGAGACACAAAGAAACGTTAATCAACACTTAAATGTTCCACACAATGGGCCAACTCGCCTCGACAACCCTCTCTTGAACTGACGTTTGTCATCCAGAGGCTGGTCAGTGTCAGTACAGTAGCTTTTCAAGTAGCGTACGCATTAGATTTTTCCCACTTGTGCGTTAAAATAACATTATAACATAACACCACATCACATCTTTCAGCCAAACCGGATATAGTATTTATAATAATGTTTAAAAATAACATACAAATGTGAAATGTAATTGTTGTTGTGACTGCCACCGTCATGATTGTAGCAAAACTATTTACAATTGTAAGTGGAGGTTTGTGTAACTCTATTCACGCACCAGTAGCTTATCAAAAGTGGTAAGATTGGGCAACTATTGTAGCAAAACTATGTGAGTGGAGAGTTGTGTAACTATCTCAATCCATGTGGGCGTTATCAGGTTTGTAAAGGCGTAAAATAATTTTTACGCATTTGTGAATGATCTGTGAGATTTGTGAATGTATCTTCCGAATCTGTGTGTGCGTGATCACATTTGTAAATGTGTATATAATCTCGAAATCTGTAGTCACAGTTGCAAGTGTATTAAGATGCAGTACCCATTTTAAACGCCTGGTGTCAATGTTACATGTTGTTTCTTTAAATTATATTTTAAAAAGTCACTTATTTCATTGCTTCAGGCATGTTTCTTTAGAACACATTCCAAAACTTATGTCAGTCGTTCGGGGCCATCTTGCTCTGTGTTTTCTAATCTACTCTAGTACTCTGTGTACTCCTCCTTGAGGGTATCCTTTGACATGTCCTCAGTGTCTTCCAGGAGAGGAAATGTGAGGGAGCAGTGCTGATGCTTCTTGGCAACAAGGTGGACATGGCAGGTGACTCCAGCAGGAAAGTGAGCAGGCAGGAGGGCCACAAGCTGGCAGAGGTGAGGACAAGCATTTTGATTCAATGTTGTTGTTGTCTTTGTTGTTTTTGTTGTTCCTTACAACAGAAACAATACAGCAGCTTACTAAATTGAAATATGTGTGATGGTCCTTGCAGCATCACAAGGCAGAGTTTTATGAGTGCAGTGCCAAGAGTGGATATAACATAGACACACTAATGTCTGAGCTGGCAGGGTAAGATGAATTCATGTTATTTATCTTTTTACTGTAGATGTCATAAATCATTAGTTAATGCTCTACCCAATAAGCGTCACTCTGTGACTTTTGTTTACCTTTTGTGGAGAAAAAAAAAATGTTGACATGAAGTTAACGACAGTTTAATGTGAAACGGTACTGTAAAAGAAGCATGCATTTAAAGATGATGGATGGACACTGACATTATTGTTGTCTCCATAGGATGCTGGTGGCTCAGCAAGATCGCCAATGTAATGACACACTGACATTGTCTGAAAACGCTGCTAAAAAAAGCTGCTGTTAATGGACACAACAGCACCACCTTGTGAAAGCACAACGCTTGGGTTGGTACTGGAAGAACTGGAATGAATGACTGTTCCCAGTGTTTAAAGGGCACATATGCATATATGCATTCATGTACATATGTAACTCTAATGAGTTTTATGGATTTATAGTATTTATTTTGCTTTGACTGACATTCCGTATATTATGTTATCTAATACAGTAAAATATATTGTGTCTACAAGATACCCTTGTCTTCATTAATAAGATGTGGCAGGTTACTATACATGTAATGAGTGTAGGTCTCCATGCACAATCCACAATCCATGTACCAAAACCACCAGCTGGAGGCAGCCGTGCTCTGGTCCCATCTTGTGACCAGAGCTGCAGCCAACTCATCCAGCGCTCAGCTCGTAGAAAACACACACACTCCCACCCAGTGGACCCGTGCCAGAGCTCCAACTAGAAACCTCCACTGTCCTGACGCCTAACCTTACCAGTTGTGGTCGCGTTTTGGAATACCAGGGAATTTGAAGACTTTTTTCTCACAAACCTTCATCCTTTAAGTTCCTTTGCATTTGAAAGAGGTAAGAGCCTGTGAAATACAGAGAAGGGGAAATGACTTACTTTTTCCATTGGCACAATGGTCTAAAAATAACTAGGAGTTGGTTCTAGACACCAAAAAACGAGAAATAATACTTTGCTTGACATACTTGCGTGCTGCTGAGTATATAACATAAAACACAGACTTTTATTTTGGATACAGGGATTTTGTAAGATTGCTTATAAGACTTGATTTATGTACTTAATCTGACATTGTCATCTGAAAACAACAGTGTTTAGCGTCACTTGAGGTGTGACACATCTCAGTCTCTCATGGTGACTATTCAACTGTCTGTTCTATTGGTTTTCTCCAAGAAAATAGAAAAGAGAGGTAAGAGAAAACAACCTAACTTTTTCCCATGTAAAAATGGTAAAGATGGTAGCTATGATCTTCCATGTAGTCAGTAGAGAGGCTGTAAGAAGAACAAGTTATGTTACTGCAATAGAAGACACGTATAACTGTCTCCTTTTAGACATCTGACACAGGCTAAGTATTTTGGGTTTGGATTATAGCAGTTCTCTGTGTTTGTCTGATATAATATAAATAAGAATACTCAATGGACCTGTTTTATGTTAAACATGCACTACATAAATGCTCACAACACATACAATCACATTTCAAACTCTTAGAGAAGGGTGTATTTTCATAGCTTTAGTTTTAATCACCAATAATAATTATTTATAGTCTAAATAAGGAAGTCTGCTTGTGGTATAATCTTCCTATCACGTAGGTCGGTCAGGCAGTCTGCAGTAGTGTTAGGAGATATGGTATGCTGCAGGAGCGTTGGGCATTCCATTTCCATCTGCAGTCATTTACACTGTTGACTGTGCTGCAGTTGGTTACTGAGCCTGTCTAGTGCCCACCATCATGTTGGTTGCCATGTTGCCATAGCCTACGTGGAAATGCTCTTCTGTTTGTCTTTTCAGAATGGCGTTGCGGCACGAGAAAAGAAATACATGTGGAACAATATGTTTGAAATATCTACTCTTTGTGTTTAATTTTATGTTCTGGGTAAGTTCATTTGGTGAGAGCCATATCAGTTGTTCCACAAGCAAGAAATCCACTTCTTATTTGAACCGCTATACTCATTCAGCATTACCCCCATGTCAGTGTCACATACCTCTATCTATGTATGTATCTAAGTATCTATGTATGCATGTCATTCTGTTGTTATGTAGGCCTTGTTTATATTATAGTATTGTCTATGTCCCTATTTTTCAGTGTTTCAACAGACTCAGTCTTTATGTTTTCTTGGAAACTGTCCTCTGTGGTTCTCATTAAGGATGTGTAACATTCTTTATAGGAACATCTGGTTTGAATTGAGATGGTAGCGACTGAGTTTGTGTTTATGAATGTATGTGTGTGTGTGTGTGTGTGTGTGCGTGCGTGCGTGCGTGCGTGCGTGCGTGCGTGCGTGTGTGCGCGTGTGTGCATGTGTGTGTGTGTGCGTGCGTGCGTGTGTGTGTACGTGCTCTCAGGTGGCAGGTGGAGCTGTGTTGGCAGTCGGAGTGTGGACCGTGGTGGGGAAGAGTGATTACATCAGTCTACTCAACTCCACCTTTTACTCGACCTCAGCCTACATTCTCATCGTCACGGGGACCATCGTAGTGGTTACGGGAATCATTGGGTGTTGTGCTACTCTGAGGGAGATGAAAAGTCTTCTCATTGTGGTAATGGGTGTCATTCCTACCATTACATTCCTACATAATGCCTTTTGCAACACAACATATGAATTAAACCGTATTCTACTAAGTCATTCAGAAATCACTGCTACTAAGGTAAAAAGACTGAATCAATGTCTTGAGTGAACACATTTTTATTATCGCAATTCCACTTTTGTTTAATAAACACACAATCGTGTGTGTGCATACAGTATATATTAAGGGTTCATCCTGGGTGACCCTTTTATAAATCCTTGTTGTTCTTGCAACCTGAGACTGGTCCCCTGGTCTGCGTGTGTACAGACCTCTTGACAGAAATACATTACTGTGTCAGATACGACAGACATGCAATGCAGAGTGTGTCTTTAAGAGTTTGGATTTAGACATTGACTCATGCTAGCAGTATGAGAGGCCTCACATATGCCTGCCTGGTCTTAATATCATGGAGAAGTATGCTAGGCTATATGGTATAGAAAAACATGTATAATATAAGACACTACCTTACATTATAGCATCAATAAAGCATTAGCATATTATGTCTATTTAATGCCACCTGCAGTGTACCGATGAACACATTGCTAATACTATGGTGTTCATTACAATTATTAACAGTTATTCACTTACTCTCTGATCCTGTCTGTCATCCTAATTTGATGTCTCTCTCTGCCACAGTATTTCATCCTGTTATTTTGTATTTTCCTGCTGGAAATCATCGCTGGTGTGATGGCCTACATGAACTACCAAAAGGTGCTTTTCAACAAGGACAATTTTGTACAATCAACATAGTTGCAGTGGTAGATACTAGTCCCATAACACAATGGTCATACGACAATATGGCAATTTAAATACATTATCATACTCTAATTCAATTTCTATTGCTTTTCATCACAGTATAACAGCTAACACTCACTTTTCCCCTCCATGCTGTTTCACTTTGTGTGTCTTTGTATTCCATAGCTGCTTTATGTTATCAAGACCCCTCTATACTTCTTCCCTTCTTTGGTATAAGTTAAACAACCAATAAGATGATAAGTTCTTCATTTGTGTATCATTTTACACCTCTTTTTCTTCCTCCCTTTCTGGCTCCAGTGTTTTCCTTACTGCTATGAGGTAATCTCCCCTGCCACTCATCTTTGTTGATGTGTTTGTGTTATTTGGTAGGATCATGTCTTCTCCCCCCCTCCCACCGACGTAAACAGCATTACAGTTAGAGGTCAGGACTCTCGAGGTCAGACAGGTCAAGGGACCCCCTGACCCGTCTCACCATGTAGTCCGGGCCAAACACGGTCACCGTGCCATTTAGAGCGGAATGTTACAGCCGTGGAAAGTAACTTGACCATGTGATATATTTACGAACAGGGGAGGTTGTCAAAAAGAGTCAGCAGCCCGTGCAGGTGACGATTCTTGTTGTTCACACTCCTGTATCACAGCTGGACCATGAGCTCAAGCAGAACCTGAGGTGGACCATGCAGCACAAGTACAAGCAGCCGGGGGAACAAGGCGTTACAGATGCCGTGGACAAGCTGCAGCAGGAGGTATCTGATGTGGGAGAAATGCTATGCTATGCTATGCTATGTATAGCCTCATATCCTATATAGCCAGGCTACAGCTGGATTATCCATCCATACATCATAATGATAATGGAGATGTGGATAAGTAAAGGTAATACAAGTAATAATAAGTATAAGTAGTTATCATTATTATCGTATTATCATTGATAGTAAATCCTACATTTTCCATTTGGTTGGTCCTTCATCAAAGGGCTCTGTTCATCAAAAGAACACAGTCTACTCCATCTACTCCTTCTCTGCTGTCCCGTGTGTTCATGATGATCTGACCAGGTGTCCCACACTGAATGTGTCGGCTGCAGTTCCTCACCACTGACTAGCCTTTGTTTTGTTACACCGAAACAGAGGCCCCCCAAAAGGGCTTTGTTCTCAAGAGCAAAGACCTCGTCTTCAACTAGTCCTAATATGTAGACTACAAGTCATGCTTTAGCAGAGGTAGTTTGGGCCAAAAGAAAGTTCATATTTTTCAATTGGCCTGGAACCCTACTTGGGCCTTTCTGTTTGAAGTGAACACTCCTTTGTGAACACTCCTTTGGATAGAAGAGACGTGGTCATGGCAACCCACACAGAACATTTTTCATAACAGAATTCTATTAGTCCCAGGTGCATGTTTGACGGCTGCTGTCTGCTCTGTGCTGCTGTGTCTCAGTTTAAGTGCTGTGGCAGCAACAGCTCCCAGGACTGGTCCGGCAGTATTTGGTTCCTCACTTCAGGCAAAGAATGGATGGTGCCGGACAGCTGCTGCAAAACTCCCAGGGAGGACTGTGGCAGCAGGAACCACCCATCCAACTTCTACAAGCTAGAGGTCTGTTTGCCCACTCAAACCAGACGATCATTAAAGGATTGTTAAAGTGAGTTGTTGTTTTTGGTAACCTGACGTCGTCCCTCAGGGAGGCTGCATCGGCAGGTTAGAGGAATTCATTCTGAGTCAACTGCATGTCCTTGGTGGAGTGGGAATCGGCATTGCATTCCTTCAGGTAAAACCCTCGGCCATAATAACCAATGGATGTAGCCGGTTGCCCTTGTGTGCCGTTTGGTTAACAAAAGTCTTGCATGGTTCATTTTTTTTCAGTTGCTGGGGATGATGTTGACCTGCTGCCTTTATGGGAATCTGAAAGAAGAACATTATTAAATCTGTTGTTTTAATCATGTGGATGGATTTATGTGTAATGGAATACATTATTTTATTCTTTAATATACTGTATGAAGTTGTGAAGCCAATCTTTCGTCAATCAAATGACGGTATATTTGTGAAGTAGAAAGGCTGCTGGGCAGCAACGCTTTGTTCAATAGTATATTCCATTACACGCCTCCCTTGTTCTTTTTGTGTTGTATCTCTTATCTCTTTAAATATTCTGAGGCCTCCCAGGTGATAGACAGGTGATGGCCAAATTATATCTTCAAGATCTTTATTTTCTCCAAACAAAAATGAGCAGTATATGGGTGACACTTTTGTGATGGCATGGATTTACATATGTTTGTATGATGAATACAATTAAAGAAACTGCTTGGTTCGACTGTGTATAAGTTTTGCATTTTCTGCTCGAGCTTTTATTTTGAAGTTTGTTATCGTCGTATGGCAGATGTTATCGTCTGCTGACAGGATTTCCTTTCGGCTGTTAGTTGGACGCTAGATATCAAATCCGCGGATTTACGATAATTTCATATTGAACGAAATTATTACGTAAACCCTGCATGACATGTCTTCAAAACTTACTTGCTTAATAGTGGCGAGTGCTGCTCCTCAAGGTAGGTTGAACAGCTAAGTTAGCTAGTTTCTGTGGTTAGTCAACTAGTGGACATGTAGAAAGAAAGCTATGACGACCATTGTTCATGTGTAATATTTCAAGTAAATTAGCCTTTCCCTAACAGTCAATTAGCGTGAATAAACGACAATGAATCAGCGTATTTTATTTATATATATATCGGCTTCTCAGAAAGCCGGTCTTTGTGCCTTGACCCTCAAAGCCTTTATTGATGCTTTGCTTATTCAGGAGTCACAGCCAAGTCGTTCCATCAGTCCTTCAGTCTGTGCAGCTCTGTCTTCAACATACAGACAGCAACGCCTGGGGTAAGACACCTACCTACCTCTTGTATTTTATGCCAATACTTTTATTTTAATTTTAATCTGTTAAATTGTATGCTGAACAGCGAGCCTTCTAGCGTCTTGTCGCTAGAATTTCAGTGTCCAGATTGACCCTTTGTTTTACGGATTTGTATTGGTCAAATTTGACATTTATTTTAAATGTTTTGTGCCATTGATCATCCCACGTGGTTTGCATTGCAGGGGAAGTCTATAGACTTTGCTGGAGTGGATGAAAGCACTGCCAGATGGGTGCAAGACTTTAACGTGAAACCTTACGCAACGCCAGCCAAACTTGAATCTATAGATGGTGAGACTGTACTACAGTTTAACAAAATGTATTTTTGCCTTATATGATGCCTTGTTCAAAACATTGTCTTAATCACCCATTCTAGGGGCCCGGTATCAAGCGCTCCTCATACCCGACTGCCCCGGAGCCCTGAGTGACCTGGCACACAGTGGCTCTCTGCACCGCATCCTCACACACTTCATCTCCCAGCAGAGTGCGCACCTCATCTGATGTTCCATATCAGTTTCCTTCTGCTGTAGCGGAGGCAGAATGAGTGCTAACACCGTCTGTCCCTGCATATAGAGCCTGTGTGTGCAGTGGGACACGGCGTGTCGGCTCTGTGCTGTGCCACCGAGGGACAAAAGTGGATCTTCAGTGGCTACAGTTTAACAGGGGTGTGTGCTCACAACTCTGAGGACATATTGGCCAGTATCTATTCATTGGAACCCTGTTTTCCACATTGATGTGCAGTATTTTAACATGTTTGTGTTTGGTTTTGCTCTAAGCCATCAGTGTTTGAGCTGGTGCGCAGCCAGGACTTTGCCAACCTGCCCTTGATAGTGGAAGACTTTGTGAAAGACAGTGGTGGCTCATATACAGGTAACCGGCTCCCCATTTTGATGTTGTTTTAGGAATTGGATATGAGTGTTTGCCACTGTGCATCCTTCATCTTGATAATGTTGTTTTTGATAATGTTGTGTTCCTTTTGTTTTTCTAGCAAGCCAAGAGGATGCCATGCATGTCGTCATAGACAGACACTTAATAACCGGTCAGAATGGCCAGTCAACTTCAGTCGCTGTAAATAATCTGATCCTGCTCTCCACTGCCTGTAGAACCACAACCTAAATGTAATGTAATATGTGCATTTCATTTGAATTTACAGATGTGTTTGAAATGTACTGTATGAACATGTTTGTCAATGAAAACCAACTGGTGGTAAAAAAAAGAGTCAAAGTCTTATTTACTGAACAAATAAAATTTGACATTTGAATGTCAAGTGCAAAAAGGGGCCCAAACATGTATTCAGAAAGCGTTGGGAAAGTGTGAATAAATCACAATTGTTTCCCCAATAAATACATGTCATAAACCAACATCAGCTTCTCAGGACTTCAGCTGACGGCACACAGGAAGAATGACAGCAGAAGCCTGCATGCAGGCCAATCAACCAAAGTACACTGTTTTAACATTAACAAGTGCACAAATTGTACACATTATGTACAATTCTTGATAATTATTTCTCTGCAATATCTGGAGTCTTGTCAATCAAAATATATAACATTTAAATTAGATACCTCAGATTACCTGAATGTTGGTTTAATGTGCTATGTACCATGTTTTCTTAGTAGTACAATCATTACTACCATGTATTATTCAAAATATCATGACACCCTGCCAACACAGGTCAACTGCAGCAAGTTAAACTCTAATAGCTTCCAGTTATTGGTTTGAGTTGATGGCTAGAATAACTGCATTTGGTACAGAAGGTTTTGGAAGTGCATTTGGCTAATGTTCTTAAAATCCACAGAACAGTCATTTTCCCACATTATAGAAGATCATAAAAATAATCCAGTCCTTGTCCTAATTCCCACATGGAAACTCCTGTACCCAGTTCAGTGGCTAAAGAGATCCTCATGAAGAGTGACTGGAAAATGAATGAAAAAATAAGTTATTCCACTATGAACCAATAAACATACATATTTAACCGAAGCATCAAAAGAGTTCTTACCTTAAGTGTCGGGTAGTACATTTTACACTTGACGCCATTGTTCCTAAAAGAAAATTAAAAAAGTAAATGGTGTTAAAATGTTAAAATGATGATGCTAAAAATATCTCATTTGATAATCTAGAATTAGTATGATTTCTAAACCTACTTC
This sequence comes from Urophycis tenuis, assembly GCA_036785325.1. NCBI lineage: Eukaryota > Metazoa > Chordata > Actinopteri > Gadiformes > Phycidae > Urophycis > Urophycis tenuis. The sequence goes on from JAXIVH010000013.1 coordinate 2,296,874, forward strand.
TTGTAACTTAAGTAATGCTCTCCGGCATAATCATCCCATAGAAGCTTTGGCCTTAGCTCCCGCAAAATGTCAATGTACCTACAGATCAGTCACATAGGAATTAATACATACATGTTAGAGAGAAGAGTTCAAATGTAAACATGTAAAATATTTTGCCACCATTCATTTATCAAGTTTGAGATGGTGCATCAGTGGCACACAAGTCTCTTACCTCCCACCCAGGATTGGATCTGCTCCCTGGCTGGAGAAGTCCATACCATACATGTTCAGCCCAAGCAGGATTTTGTGCCTCCATTGGCTGCTGGGAGACAGCTGGAGAACACATTCCTTAATCCAGGGTAGCGGGGAACTCGGGCCTGGGCTTTAACACAGTAATACATCTTCAATGTTGCACTGTTGTTTGTATTCACATATTACATGCATGTCATGCACCCACCTTCCTGCACTGGAATAGTCATAGGTCATTAAGCTGAATCCATCCACAACCGGAGCCAACTGCTCAAACTCCTCTCTTCCAAACATGCCAGGCTGCCCCACGCTGTTCATAACACACATGTTTAATCATGTTTAATCATGTTTAATCAATGTCAGACAGGATACCAGAAGGAATTAAATCATTTGCATTGGGTTAATGACACATTTCAGTTACCTTGTGACAGCAGGTGGGATGACAAGGAAACAGTCCAACCTTTTCGCCTTCAGAGTCTCACATACATGTTTGATCAAGTGGACCAGCTCCCTGCATTGGCCAGAACATAGCAGAATGTCCTAGTTGAACTTGAATCCAAGGAAAAGGCAGCAAAGCAACTGGAATCATTACACCCTGATGAACTCACCTTCTTCTGTTACCTCCCAGTTGGCTCCACATCTCCAAAGTGAAACCATCAAACTTCTCTGTCTGTCAATGAAAACGCGTAACAACGGCATTATCAAACCAGTGAATGCCAGGGGAGCGTACCATACACCATGCAGACTGCTGTGGAACAGGCCGCAGTAATACATCACCTTTGCAACGTCCACCAGCTCACTGGCCAGCTCCTCGATCTCATCCTCACTCTCCAGAACACTCATGTAGTCCTGATACGACCAGCCGTCAAACAACAGCCGGGGAACTGATACCAAACAGAGTCACACGAGTCAATGTTTAAGTGTCTGAATAGAATTCAAATGAGAATATGTGTTGAATAATGATATTTATTTAAGGTAGTAACCAGACAATTAAATTAACTTACCCAGTCTGATTTTTCTATTGGACCGCCTCACATCTTTGACCCAGCCTACATGGAAAAAATATAATTTATGAGATGCTTTCATCAAACCCAAATAATAATGTTTCATATTGAAATATGCAAGAGTTACCTAAATCTGTATAACAGTATACATAGCATACACACACACACACACACACACACACACACACACACACACTGTGTACATTACTCTCAATACCTGGGTCATGGTCGTGCAGTCCGGTAACATCATAGCTGTTCTTTCCTCGCCTGCGGACCTGCAGCCACACTGGTGACACGGAGGTCAGTTTTGAACCAAATATCTTCGCTATGTCATAGCCATGGGAATTCCACTGAGGAGAAAAGGGTATAATGCCAAATATATTAAACATTCATATTAGGTGTTTTACTTTAAGGATATACACATCTATTTTGAATCTAAAATAATTTAAACATTAAAAAAACAAAAACAAAAACAAACATGCCACTTCTACTGACTTGATTTAAGACCTACAGGAGTGATGTATCCAAGAACTTGTCCTTGGAATGTCCGTTTAACGTGAGAACAGTATCTTTTCTCCTCTCTCACTATGTCACGCCACTGTGGGTCCGACACCACCAGGCCTCTGTCCAATACAGACAACTCAGCAAGGGACGACTGTGGTGGGTAGAAGCATATTGTGAAATACGTGTAAATATTATTTTCCAGATATGAAGAGCCTTAGAAGAAAGCGACATGTAGATAAGAAGGGAAAACGCAATACAATTTCCTGTTGTGTGCAGAAACGACACGTATTTGTTGTTGGCCTGAGGGGATTGGTTGTCACCATGCTGTCATGACCAGAGGCATTTGAACAAGACTTAATGAACAGTTACTCACGTCAACCTCAGTTTTGTGCGACTTCTTGGCGTCAGTTTTTGAAAGGGTACCGCTGACCATCAACCAACTCGAAGTGGTGAACAACAAGACCAAAAGTGACTTCGTTTCCATTTAGAGTTCAATAAATCACAAAGCAATCAATAAACTGGAGGTGTGCAGCTCGTTGCAGAAAGCTTTCTTCCTAGTCAAAAGAGACCAACTTGAAGCTGACGTTCTCCTACCAAATCACAGACATGCTTAATAAGGTTAAAACATGATGACGATCCCGGTTGCTCTGTGGACACTGTGAACGATTAATAGATTAATTGATATTTGCATATAAACTATGAGTAAGAGCTAGCTGTAGTTAAATCGAATGACAGCGCGGGGCCGATGGCAGAGAATACAGCGTCAGGAACTCAGGAAAAGTACAGGTATCCTGTTTTCAAAATAAAAGTTCAGTGACGTCAACAAAACGATCACGCGTATGTCGTCATGTGTATTCTCTTCAGATAGATGGCAGTGTGGCCTCTCGTATACATGGGATCACGCCCTTCGACTAGTAAAAGAAGAAGAGTATCTCATTGGTCCCTGTCAACATTTGGTAAGTTGGTTAAGATTATGTTGTCATTTATTATCTATGTGCAAATTCGCGAAATACCTCTTCCGACTTTTTGCACTCACTATTTTTACACTGAATAAGATGTGTATTGATGTAGGCATTGGTGTGGGTGTCGTTAGAGAGTGTTGTTTGCTGTGTTGCTATATTTTTAAGCTAGCTAAACATTTGACAGATTGTAATAGAACATACCTGGTATCTACGTGCTTGTATAAAGCTTGTACTAAGCAAGGGCGTCAGTCACTAATGTGAGCATAGGTTGATTTTCCACGTAGAATTGGTTTGGGTGTGTGTGACTGACTGAAGTTGACGAGCTGTTGTTGGAGCCAGAAGTCTATCAGCTCTGGCTTTGCTTTCCTTTTGTTTCGTTAATGTAAACATTGATTGCTCCTTGTTACTGTCACTCACAGTGGGGAAAAATGGAAATTGAACAGTTTGTGTCCAAGACACTTGATCTCTTACAGGAGGAGAGAGAAGCTGAAATCCAAGAGACCAGGTATTAACATGAATATAATTAAATTAATAATGTCAATAAAAAAAAACATAAGAGTGAGCCCCATACCCATCTCGCTGTCTTTCTTTCAGGCTATGGCAAGAGAACAGCTCTCTTAAGGAGCTCCAGAGCAAAGGAGTGTGCCTGCTCAAATTACAAGTAGCCAGTCAGTCAACGGGCCTGTATGGTCGGACTCTGGTCGTTCTAGAACCAAGAAGACATATGGGTGTGCCCGCTCTTCCAAGTAACAGCTTTGGACCTGGTGAGACTGATACTCATTTACAACACACACTGATTATTTCACATTCTGTCAATTATAAAAACATGGACATCTTCTGCAGGGGACATTGTTGGTTTGTATGGTGCCGCTGGATGCAGTGCAAGTTCACAGATTGGGACTGGAATAGTGACCAAGGCCAGCCAAACATCTATAACTGTAGCCTTCGAGGACTGTCAAGACGATTTCAATGTTGAAACGGATTTGCTGTACAACCTATTGAAGTTAGCAAACAATGTGACCTACAAGCGGATGAAAAGGTGAGGGACTTCTCAATGTTTGAGATGCTACCAAACACGCACAACCTATAATGAAAACCTTGTGACAATGTATTTCCATTGGGTTGGATGTCTTGTCTTGCAGTGCGTTGAACACTCTGAATGGGTACAGCAATGGACCAGCTTCAAATCTGATCAATGTTCTCTTTGGATATTCAGAACCTGGATCCCAATCACAGACGAGTACATAAACTATTTCCATGAACCAAACATGTGATTTCCTTTACACCTAACTCAGAAGTTTTTCTAAGTACATGTTTCTGTCCCACCTCCTCAGATGATTTAAGCTTCTTTAATCAGGACCTGGATGATTCCCAAAGAGAAGCAGTGTCTTTTGCTCTATCTCAGAGGGATGTTGCTGTGATCCATGGCCCACCTGGCACTGGGAAAACCACTACAGTTGTGGAGGTCATTCTTCAAGCTGTTAAACAAGGAAACAAGGTGTGAAATACATGAAATACCCCATACCTTCCAGTGTGTGTTTGTGTGTGTATATATAACACAATTTAACAAGGTGAAGATGCCTCGTCCTCAGGGATGAAGGATAGTGTAGTGGCCAGTAAGGGACATTCCTCCCAGCTCAAATGAACTCCACATATCTGCAAAATATCACATGCTCAAGTCCCTTCAGCTGCTTTGGTAAACGATAATCATTATTATTCATGAAATGTGGATTATGAATTAATTCTTAACATGGGAATTCAAATGAAAGGTGTATAATATAATAGTATATATATCTTCTTCTTACATCCAGTTGTTATGTTTGCCGTTGAACCTTCATGAGATGATTGGCTGGACTGTGTTTCCTGACTCCCCAGATCCTGTGCTGTGCCTCCTCCAATGTGGCGGTAGATAACCTGGTGGAGCGGCTGGCCCAGTGCAAGGCCAAGGTGCTCCGACTGGGCCACCCCGCCCGCCTGCTGGAGGCCATACAGAAACACTCTCTAGATGCCATCCTTGCCCAGAGTGACAACACAAACATCATTGCTGATATCCGTAAGGACATGGATAAGGCTCTCGTAAGTATGCTTGAGTGTTCAATACTCTCATAATCATCGCCATATGCAACACTTGTTAAAGTTTCTTTATTTGCTGACTTATATATAACTGTCTATATATCAATTTTTCCACTTCAAGATGGGGATGAAGAAGATGCGTGACAAAGGGGAACGTTTTGGTTTCAAACGAGAACTCGGGGAGCTGCGAAAAGAGCTGAGAACCAGGGAGGCAACGGCCATCGCCCAGATCCTGAAGAGTGCAGACGTGGTGCTGTCCACCAACACAGGTTATAACCTGCTCAGGCATGCCAGTGTCCTGACAGCACAGCAGAGAGAAACTGACACCGTTTACTGTATGTGTCCAATTGCACAGGTGCATCCAAAGATGGACCCCTGAGACACCTGCCCCCTGACCATTTTGATTGGGTGGTGATAGACGAGTGTGCTCAGGCCCTGGAGAGCAGTTGCTGGATTGCTCTGCTCAACGCACGCAAATGCATCCTTGCTGGGGACTACAAGCAGCTACCCCCTACCATCAAATCTCAAACGTAAAACCTGGTATTTCCTGTCTTTGTTTAAGTGGTTGTCAGGATGACAATAGTCACGTGCTGAGTGAATCGTTGAGTTTTGCTACACGGCGACTAAACATTTGGTTTTTATGTTGCGTCTCTCGTAGCGCTGCAGCCAAGGGCCTGTCGGTCAGTCTGATGGAGAGACTCATCCAGAAGTTTGGCGACTCTGTAGTCCGCATGCTGACGGTACAGTACCGCATGCACAGCTCCATCATGGACTGGGCCTCCAGAGAGATGTACCAGGGCAGGCTGACCGCACACAGCTCGGTGGAGGGCCATCTGCTGAAGTGAGGGCGCCCTTTCAAATGGATTGGTTGAGTATCTCATGCAGACATTAAAGTGATGGATGGATGTTATTGATGGTCCGTGGTCCTCCAGAGATCTCCCAGGGATTGCTTGCGTTGAGGAGACCAGCACCCCGCTGCTCCTCATCGACACCGCCGGCTGCGGCCTGAGTGAGATGGAGGTCACCGATGAGCAGTCCAAGGGCAACCAAGGTTGGCTTGTGTGTCAAATAAAGAATCATGCCTTTCAAAACATGTTGTATTCAGCATATCTGAAGGGTGTGGTGACAAACATATTGTATTTAATTTGTGCTCAGGCGAAGTAGACCTTGTTGAACTACACATCAAATGTTTGACTGATGCTGGACTAAAAGCTAAAGACATCGCTGTCATCGCTCCGTACAATTTACAAGTAAGTCATTTTTGTATTTGAAATTACCGTCCAAATATCACTAAAGCTAATAAGCCAAAAGTGGTAATGTATGAACTCAAGGCTTATTGGCAACACCCCACTGAAACAATGAAAACGCTGTCTTTTGAATACGGGTTTGTTTTGATATTTTGTTCTGTTCTTGTAAAGGTGGATCTCCTGCGTCAGAGGCTCTCTGTACGCTATCCAGCCCTGGAGATCAAGTCTGTGGATGGCTTTCAGGGCAGAGAAAAGGAGGCTGTGGTATTAACACTGGTTCGGTCCAACAGAAAAGGTAAGGCCTAAGATAGAGGATGTGTACAATCCATCCATATTCATAACCTGCCCATTTACCATAATGGTAATTCCAATAATACAGTGAGTTATGTTTTATTGACACCGCAATCATACTTGTGTGTGTTTGTTTTGTTTGTTTGTTGCATGTTTAAACATGTTTCTTTATCCTTGGTGTGTTTGTGTGGAGGTGAGGTTGGGTTCCTTGCTGAGGACAGGAGGATCAACGTGGCTGTGACCCGGGCTCGCCGCCACCTGGCTGTGATCTGCGACTCCCAGACTGTTCAAAATCACGCCTTCCTCAAGTCCCTGGTCGGTCACATGACGGACCACGGGGAGGTCCGGACCGCCTTCGAGTACCTCCAGGACATCGTGCCACAGAACTACACCCGCAGCCACGACAACAAGACCAGAGCTCCCACCCGCGGCTCCCCGTCCACCAAGCAGAAGGTCAAGCATCAAGCTGCAGACAAAGCAACCCAGAAAAACCAGAAGAAGTCTGCTGGTGGAAAGGTCTCAGACGACCCGGCGAACCAGCACACAAAGCCTCCAAAGCCCCGCACCTTGACCCCAGAAGAGGAGCAGAAGGTGAAGACCAGGTCGGCTGAGATCAGGGAGCAGGTGGAGAGTTATCTCAGGGATCCTTCTCAAGACACGCTGCAATTCCCGCCGTCCCTCAACTCCCATGACCGCATGCTGGTACACCAGATCTCGGAGGAGCTCGGGCTCGGCCACGAGAGCAGAGGAGAAGGTAAAGACCGATGCATCACTGTCTCCAGACCTCCTCCTACGTCCACGCCAACTGAGGGGCCTGTCGCGCCGGAGCTGACGCAGCCAGAACCCGCACAGGAAGAGCAGCCGATTTCAGAGCCACAAGCGGCAACGACAACTCAGAAACCACCGGAAGATCTCAAGAGTTTACACCTGGAGAGGATGAAGAGGGAGCAGCAGAGACGGGAGGAGAACGCCCAGCAGAAGCAGAAGGTTCAAGCCGCCATCGGGCAGCTCCACACACAGAAGAAGTCTGCTAAAGGTAGGCACTGTTGGAGTCACATCGCCTGTATAATGACATGCAGTTCCCACAGTGCTGTAGACAGTTCACCCGTTCTGCACCCCCTCCAGGGAAGAAGCGCACCAAGGCGGGCGCCTGCGACATCGCCGCCGCAGCAGGCGCCGAGGACGACTTTGACGCGCTGATCTCGGCGGTCGTGAAGGCGGAGAGCGTGTGCAGTTTTGTGAAATGCAAAGCCTCGGTGCTGGTGCTGGGCCAGCTCTGCCCCTTTTGCAATCGACAGTATTGTCTGGGTCACCATGTGCCGGAGGTAAGTGGGCTGATTTACAACCACTGCATTACCAATCACCGCTTGCTGTTTGTTTGTGCAGACTTGGCCATCTGGGAATGCCATAGCTAGCGACACAAACCAACATTTGTCCAGGGGTTGCTTTAGTGTAGCAATGCGTGCCATGTACTCTGACACAGGAAAGCATGTAGAGACAAGTGGGATGTTGTCACAGAGAGTCAACCTCCATGTTCTGGAAGTCAAAGTTGTTCTCGATATTGTTTTTCCAGAGGTATGCAGGACCAACATGGCAGGTGCATTACTTTCTGAATGGGGATTCACTGACTTTGGGGAATAAGTACAGGGCAGTCATTTCTTTAGTTTCAGAATGAAAAGAGAGCATTACTCTCTTTCATATACAGTATATGTATGCATATATGCATTGCTAGCATGTGTTATAGAGTAATGTTTGGAAATGTGTGTTGTTATGTGACATACGATGTAGCTAATTGTAGTGTGAACTTGTAGGTTCACGGCTGTGGGGACCAGGCCAAGGCCCACGCTCGGATGAGGATCAGCAAGGAAGGCATCCTGTACGCTGGAAGTGGGAAAAAGGACAATTCCATGGATCCCAACAAGAAAGCCTATCTGCAACGTAAGCTGGACTCTAAACTGAAGGACATGGAATCTAAACGGAAACTTAAAAGCAAAGAGAAAAGTAATTAGTTTTTCTAGTTGAAAAATGTAATATGAATATGATGTGGGATAAGATTAACAAAATAAATTATTAACTGTTGAACACAATCTTCCCTATTCCGAGCCAGCTTTGAACCCACTGCAATAACCTGCACTGCAAAAGAGAAGTCTTAATATCCATTAAACAGCTTTTACTCTTTACAGTGAAACAGAGAAGGTAATAGTTTGGTTGCAATATAGCTAGTGACACCTTTTCCTCTTTTCCAAAAATAATGTTGGGGACAATCTACAGTTTAACCTGATTTAATCATGTTGTATGATTCACAGATCACATGCTCCTCAAAGTACTTTAGGTACTTGTAACCCGGTAGTTAATTCACAAATATCCAATGTACATAGCGCCACAGGCATCTACCTTCATGTGAACAGGGGGAATATTTCCGCCTGTCCTTTTGCTCTTGAGAAGTGGCTCTGTCTATCTTTAGGTGGACATTGTTAGGAGGCCTCTTGGCGACAGACAATGTGCCACACAGAGGGCATTGTTGACATCCCTCACATTCTGAGAGATTTCTGTAAACAAGCAGGGCAAGAGTTATGGGCCACATTTCAGCAGAACCAGGAGGCTGATGGCTGTGGGTACATACCAACCAGGCTCTCCCTGGAGCCTGAAGCCACTGCTGCTGAAAGATCTGACCGCTGCTGTAAGCCCGTGGTCCGTTGGAGTTAGCGTAAAATCACTACGTTTGAGACTTGCAACAAACAAACAAAAAAATCTTTATTCACAATAACAAAGACAGAATGGCTATTATAAAGTGTATGCATATCACGTGATACATTTCTAGTTTTTGCAGCTCTAAGTTTGATGCCCACAAAGACTCTGACGTGTTACAAATGATGAGGCACTCTCATGTCATCATATTTGCATGACAAAAGTATGTTCAACAAACTATACAATTCTGACTAAAATAATGATAATACAACAATACATCTCAGAACAATAATGAAGACGGTCATTATTAAATCAACTGAAGCATGCTGATTTAATAAAAATATTTTGTATTTAAATACAAATGTCACAATTCTACACAGATGTCAGTCCATTGTTCTGGTTGCATTCACCCTCTGAAGAGGCCATGAGTTTGAGAAACAGAGGTAGTTTTGGTTGAAACCATACATTGTTGGTTGCTCTTGCAAGCATGTTATGTTAAATGTGTATTATATAAATATTAACACCTAAGAGACCAGGGATGTCAAAATGAACAACTCATCTAAATATTTAACATGAATCCATGCTGAAATAAGCTTCATATCATCCATTAGATTTTCAGACTGGAAGATTGCATCTTAAATCCATTCAAGGACTTAAAGGTGATTATAGCTTTCTGAAGAACGTCTCTGTTCATTGAAATAAAGTCAGTTACATGTTTGGAAAATCAGAAAATGATTGCTGTGCCTGCAATCCCACATTATTGCAATAATGTTCGGGGAAATTGCACTCTTGCCATTCCTTACAAAATACCCCTTGCACCCCTTACAAAAGTTAGGCACTAGATTTGAAATGCAAGACCCTTTTCACAGTAGGAAATACACAGGTGTAGCTGATAACAGTAACTAGCGGTCCGTCTGATTTAGGTATGGCGGTGCACCAGTATAGACACAACTATTCACGTTATACATCGACCATGCTGGTGCTGCGACAGACATAAATAAATAAAGCCAACCTACCTTACAAATACCGGAACCAGAAGTTACTTTACCCTATTGACGATCTGTGAAAAGGGTCTATTCATTTCCGGGAAAGCTGCCAACAAATATGACCAATCCATCCGTATTTACATAATGCATAGAGATACAAATATCGAAACACCACTGTTGCACGTGAGAAAGTGGCTGTTCTGAAAATAATGTTCCACATGCAGATAATTGGTCAGATCAGTTTCCCCACAACAAGGCTGACCTCAACAATCCTTTGACACATTTGCAGATGGTGTATTTTAAAAGAGATACATTTCCATTAATAACTGGTGAATACAATATAAATGTATGTGAGTAACACAATGTGTGTTGAACTTGTTGCTTTATCATTAAGATAAGGAAAATAGCTCTGTATCCCTGCTCTGTAAAGACATACTAGTTTTTGTATCTGTTAAGATATTACAGTTAGTTTTTACAAAACATTGGATATATCTGACTTTTCTTAAAAATTAACATTATGTACACACATAGGCCTATATTAAATATCATGTATATATAATCAAATATATATAATGGATTTAATAGTAATACTAATATTTCATGTGTTCTGCACAAAAAATATAAATATGATTATAAATGCAGGAGCACGTGTTTAAGTAAACATAACAAAGACTACTCACAGATGTAGAATACATAATTCCTCTTTTTCATCCAGCAATGTTTTTCATGTATGGTACACATATTTATTATGCTGGAATTTTCTAACCAAACTATCAAATATCCATTAGCCTACTATTGCAACAAATGTGATGTTGTTTCAGGGGCAGGATTCCTCTATGTGTCCTTATTGTATTTTCTAAACGATGGTCAGCAATCGGATACGTCAAGGGCTTCAGTCTACCACGCCCATGAGGTGAAAGTCTAAATCATTCATCTCCTCTCGTAATGCCAAGTAAGCTGTGGCTCAGAGGCAGGCATCTGTAAATATCCCCTGAGGACTGTCGACTTCCTTGCTGCCCCCTCAAAACCAGCACAGTTCTGTGGAGCGTCCCCACTTGCCCCCACGCGGGGCAGTGTACGCTCTCCTCCAACTCTACAGAGTGGCGTCCACCTCTGCAGGCCGTCCGGACGTCGGACCGCCCGCTGAAGAGTCTGCGGTACCCGGCTGAGGCTCTGTGTGATGTCACAGCGCCCGGCGCAGGACCAGGGGAACGCCGCGGCTCGGGGGGGTCAGACGAACCCCGGCTTCATGGAGGATTGGCGACATTTAGGGCAGCCGCGCGTCCCGTTGGTCTGCAGGCACCTGTGGGAGGGGAAGCAGCGGTACTGTGAATCCACATTCAACACACAGGATCATTCAGCAGCTCTGTCCAAAGGGATTCACAATGAGTCAGAACAATGCAAAGCATGTGACCAAAACCGTAGTTGTTACAAATAATTAAAAACTGCAGAGTAGACATCAGAAAGTCGTAGTTAAAAGAATTGCCTTTGTAGTGCTAAGATGAGGTATAGTTCTAATTGTTGAAATCACTTCTCACCAATAGTTACTGGTGGTTGGCAGAGACTTATATATATATATATATATATATATATATATATATATATATATATAGATAAATAGATAGATTCAAGATTCAAGTATATTTATTGTCAAGTGTGCTACATGGCAGGCATATAGCACAGATGAAATTGCAGTCCTCTCAGATCTGCCGTGCAAAATGAACAAATGGACAGACAAACGGACATTGTACAGACAAAACATAGAAACACAGAAAAGTACGAGTAGATAGATAGATAGATAGATAGATTCCCCACAACAATGTTGTGTTTCCAATGCTCCCACACTGCTCTGAACATGAAGAGCAACAGAGGACCACACACAGACTGACTTGAGGTGGAAGATGTGCGAGCAGGGCAGGGCCTGCAGCTGTTGGTCCCTCTCGCCGATGGACTCGCCGCACATCCCGCAGTAGAGCTCCAGCTCCTCCACACACTGCAGCAGCTTGACCACCTGCTGCCGGAGCTGCTCGCCCTGCTCCCGGCTGCGGAACATGGCCTCGCTCAGGCAGCACACCTTCAGGGTGCACAGCTGGGGGGACGAGGAGGACGGGGGGGCTTTAGACACTCCACAACGCCGCACCACGAGTTCAGTGAGACGATTACATTTACGTTCTTCATTTACAACTCATCTGGTGGATGCAGATATATTTTTTACATTTACTTCAATTAACTCCAAATAGAATAGAAATACTTCATTGATCCCAAGCTGGGAAATTACGGTAATTAATGTAATGTCAGAAGTGGGATTCGAACCCACGCCTCCAGGAGAGACTGCGACCTGAACGCAGCGCCTTAGACCGCTCGGCCATCCTGACTTCAAATACCTTGTTTCCTAATTCCTCTGCCAACTCCTCGGCTCGATGCAGAGATTCCTGAGCCTGAGGAAGGAATGGTAGTTTATTTACTGCTGTGTCCTTCATTTTCACGTCAGTGAAAACGTTTCAACAGTTCAAAATGGCTACTGGAGAGATGAACAAGGCATCGTCTGGTCTGAGATGTGTGCACCTTGTCAAAGTCTTTCTGCAGAAGCCAGCACTTTGCAACTCCCAGGTAGATGTATGCTTGTCCCAGGCGATTCCCAATCTCCGTCATTATACACATGGCCGATTCGTAGCGAGGGAACGCTTTCTGGACACGAGGAAGAGAGAAAGGTTGGTTTTGTTTAAGTACAGGTGTACATGACCCCGGTGACCCTTGTAGCTCAGCACCTAAAGGCGTGGTTCAACGCATGGCTTACGTCCGTGTCTTTCCTACAGCGGTGGATGTCGGCAAAGTTGAGCAAGCAGAGAGCCTGGAGGGGTCTGTCACCGTGCTGGAGAGCAATCTTCATGGACTCCTGGTGGAAGAGGGGCGATCAGAGGCTGCTATGCATCAGGTAGCATGGAGACATGCTGTCTAACCAAGAGGCATGGTGGACACTACACCAGTAGATGATCAGATGAAGCACTTTATTCTAATCTTTATTCTACTATACAGAACTTGGAGAGGATAGAGGATGGGGTGAAGGGGACCAAATGTGTTGTGACCTTGTTAACACAAGTTGTTCACTAATGGAATTTACTCTTGGGTTCTATGAACATTTTACCCACTTCTTTTTTTGAAATATTTAGTTTGACTAAAGGAAAACATTTGACCTCATAAACGTAAAAAATACAATCCCTGTTAGCCCTACATCACTGCCAATGGACTAAGTCATTAGTTGTCATTCAGTATTGAACATTGAATGTATTTAAATCAATATTTCCATATATTTTGGTCCTTGTGAGTTGTGTACCCCTTTTCATGGTTTCTGTTCAGAGGATCCATTTGAGTAAAATCTGCGTCAAAAGTGGGCATGTGTTTAGTTCAAGTGCAACAAGTCATTATTGCCAACTTTTCCAGTAACATCTAGCATATAACTACACAACACAAAGTGCATAGAAACACCTTTGAAAGGGACCTTGTAGGCCTGTATCCCGCCGCTCTACTGACACTACTGAACATGAAGTCATGTTTGTCACCCTGTACATACTTAGACCCGCGCCAGAAGACAAAAGCTAATCTGTTCATTAACACTTTAAAACTGGCACCTCCACGGACATACTTCAGCCAGGGTTGGAGACACTGGGTACAACTGTCATCTGCACCTGTCACTAGAACCCCACCGTGATCTCTCCACAGAACATTCCTACACACACAGCCAATGACATCAGTACAGTACATGCTACAGGGTCGAAGACCCTGACCGGCACACAACAACAACAAAAACCATCATTCTTCCTCACTCGCAGTCAATCTGTTTTGTGTTGCATTAAAAATAAAGACATAGCCTCTGGACAGGCCCGAGCTCTGGACGGCGCTTTGTGGAAACAGAACGCATACCTCACAACATTCCATGGCGTCTGGCAAGCGGTCGAGCTTCCTGTATGCCACGGACATGTGGTACTGGCTCATGGCGCGGTACTTGAGGCTCCAGCCTTTGCCGTAGTCGTTGACCAGTTCAGCTGCCTTGCAGGGGAAGAACAGGGCCTTCTCGTAGTCCTGTTGGGTACACACAGGCCAGGGTGGGGGGTGAGGAGTGAGACAGCTGGAGCCACAATGTTTACTGTGTAAGGCTGCTCAACGAGACCCTTCGGACGCAGTGATGCCCCCCCAGGACAGTTCTGATTATTCCTGAGTTTCAGATGTTTTATTTCCAGACTCTGGCATATTCTATTTTCTGTGTCATGAAGTAACGTGATAGGAGTCCATTCTCTGAACGCCACCTCATCACGCTCCCATTGAAACCAATCCTTCCCCAGGAAGCCAAGGGATTAGTTATACAAATCTCTGTGCTTCTACTGAGCAGCCAATCTCACTCGGGCAACCTGGCTTACGACACATCGTACTCCACGTTCTAATTATTCATATGATTTTGTTATGATGCCATGCATTATCATACAAAGGACAACAGTGGCCAAATAAATACTGACTCATACTCTAATCTGATTTGGATCTGATAATCCTTTTGATTCTGTCCACTTTGTCGTGAGGTAAATACTTAAAGCAGTTTCTTTCCACACATTAAATATTTGTCTCAATGGAGGCGACACAATAGCCAATGCCCTCAAGCAATGTTCCTTTGTAATCCAAATTACATCCAGAAATCCAAAACCTATTAAACAAAAATGATAAATCCATTCATCAACAGGTCTACAAGAGCCTGTCGAGCCAGCCTCCTCATCCACTGTTCACCTGACACTCTGATTTGATGTTTAAGGTTCACACATTTAGTCCCGGTGTTCAAGTGCCTTCTCTCGACCCTTCAGGACTGCGGCCCTGCAGCCTACCTTGAGGTGAACATAGAAGTTTCCCAGACTGCAGCACACCCGGCACTCCAGCATCTTGTCGTCGTTGTTGTGTGCGTAGCGCAGGGCCTTCTCGTAGCTCTCCAGGGCCTTCTGGAACACGCTCAGGCCCAGGAAGGCGTTGCCCATGCTCAAGCACACTTGTCCGTTGAGCTGTAAGCTGACGGTGGTGCCCTGCATGTCCAAGCAGGTTTTACAGTAGGACACCGTTTTCTGGTAGTCGCAGAGCTTCTCGTTGCTGCGCGCCAGGTTCAGGTAGCCCTCTGTCAGGTAGTCGGGGTCCTCCATCTCCCTGGCCGTGTCGATTTGGGCTAGGGCATACTGCACAGACAAGGGGTCACGTCGGACAACTCATCGGGGTAACATCAGGATTCGGTGAAAGAACAATGCATTTTTAAGAAATGTATCATATTGTTCACAATGCGATGACGTGGAACAATGAGGGTAAAGGGGGCATTCAGCAGACACTTTTGTCCAAAGCGACTTACAATCAGTACATTTGTGGGGTTTGACATGTGGACAGTTGGAGGAGGGGAGATCAAGGGGATCGAACCGCCGACCCTGCGGGTACGACCCTACACTCTAGCCACTGAACTACTGCCACCCCAATGATCAATGGCATTAGGTTTATGCAACTAAAACATGTCTGGTAAAAGTCAACTTGGCTGTTTTGTCTCTAAGTGATATGTAGTACTAGAGTCTGTCGCTTTTGCCGTAATAACTTGCCTATTGATGAAGCCTGGTGGATTAGTGAGGAGGTGTTATATAACTTACGGTGGTGGTTTTGTTTGATATTGCTCATTTCAAATGCCATAAATGAAGTGTGATTATGCAGAGAAATGTTGAGAGTTACAAAGTAGTAACCTTTGATCTGTTTTTTTCATAACCATTTACACATTCTTGACATGCTGCAACTGGAGAGGTTGAACTGTATCTCCCTCTCAGAGATGATGACATATACAATTACAGTAGCATCCCAGCATCAGATAGCTACCTCATACACATTCCCACCACTGGTTGCATAACCAAGATGCCTAGGGAAACTGTATACTGGTCAATTATTCAAATGATGTGTGAAATATGAGCGAGACAACATGAAATAAAACTGAGAAAAAATGCATGTCAAATTCTCCCACACGCTGATCCACACATGTCCAATATTTCCTGATACCAAACATGTATTGATGTTAAACCATTTGTCAACGAAAGAAAGCATTGTTATGTGTTGGGTAGGAAATCGTACCTTGAGCATCTGTTTATATTTCCCCATTTCTGAGTGGGCAGTTATCAGACACCCCAAAACACGGAATTTCCCTCCAGGGTCCGAAGTCCTGTCCAAGACTTTGGTCCAGACATCTAGAGCCTTCTCTGTCTGATTGGACTGATACAGCTTTAGGCCCTTCTCTATCTGCTGCTTGGTTTGGTCCTGGCCCATCTCTGCTACAAGATGCCTCATAAAAATATTCATCCGTTTGTCGCGCACTTTCAGTGAGGCAGCAAGCGAGTAAATCCTTGCTATTCACAGTACAACTCCCAATGACGACCACTTGAAGATGATGATGTAAAGAGGCCGGTGCCTGGAGCCCCAGCAGGTCCAGGTCTCTCAGCTCCGACTCAACCCAGAGACGAAGGAAACAGGATCCACCGTAGTTAAAGAGCAACAATCTGAGCGCATTGTCGCCAATGACTTTGTGGAGACTTGAGGAGGGTGTGGAGGGGGAAATAACTTATTCCTCAGCCCCTTCAAGGATCCCTCCTCACTTGAAGGACTTCACAAATTCTTCCTTGGATTTCAGCTCGAAAAAACGCCAAAGAAACACGTTTCCTTGCGGTGTGCTGCCAGCGATATCCCAGAATATCTACTCCCTCCACACCCCATCGAAAGGAATTCTCTGCACCCCCTGCAGCCCAGCGCCCCTCCCCCCCCCCACCCCCCCGCCCCCCAGCGCCGCGGCAGAGCCGGCTCTACAGCAGGTGGCCTTGTCACTCCAGACCATGTGTGCCTTCAGAAATTCTGCTCTGTCCTCAACTAAGCACTCCCAAGGTCACAATAGACGCCTTCGCAATTTCCCCACCACGAGCTCCGCGGTCAGACACGGGCACAGAGGGGGACCAGAGCCCGGGCCGACGTCTTCCTGTCCGTGGTGCGCTGAGATGGCCGATGGGAGTACTTTTTTTTTTCCGTCCTTCTTTGAACGATTGAGAGACTACTTGTCTAGCCGTTCCTCACGGTGGCTGTGTGTTCCCATTGGGGCTCCTAATGGAGGCGGATATGGGTCTCATTACCCCCACCACCACCACACCCACCACTGGCCACGGCGTCAGCAACTGATGCTTAGAATAGTTCACAAAGTCCCTCATGTTACCGGTCTTGGGTTTCAGCTGCACAACCTCTTGCAACACATCAATGGGATCAGGGCTTTAGCCCCCTCTAGTATAGCTTCCTCTGCTGCACGACCCCTGTTACCCTCCACAAGGATACAAATAGGCCTTTTTAGCACCTTGCTATTGCTACAAGATCCCTGAGCGCTCCCAAGATAAATCTTTTAGGAGTCATGTCTTCTGTCTGTGTGCAGCTTGAGAGACACTTGTCATGGGGCTAGATGTCACAGAAACTGTGCATTCAGGAATGCCATGCTATAGAGCCGCATTCCCAGGCAGTCAGTCATTTCAATGTTAACCCATTGGTAGGTGACTGCTCAAATCGCAATTTAAGGTAACCCTCAATGTCTGTCCATTTGCTTACGGTGACTAAGCTGCTACTCAACTACTAAGCTACACTCATGCACAGAATGCTGTGATACAAACAGTGATTCAGCAGTATTCCAGTGTGATACAAACAGTGATTCAGCAGTATTCCAGTGTTCAGGTCACTTGTGTCAGATTACATTCGTTCCAATCCAGTGGTTTGGCCAATATCCAAGACTGGTATTTCAGATTGGTGTCCCTGAGTAATAATTTTTACAACCAAAATAGAGTAGGAAGTACAACATAATAATCATACTACAGCAGAGGTTCCAGGTATCAAAAAAGGTTTTTGTTTTATCTTTGATTATTTTGTGATACACATCCAAGTATATCATTTAATGTTTACACACACACAATAAATTCAGGGAGAACAAATACTGCATGAGCACAGAAGGAAGTGGAGGGGAGCCATTGGAAGACGTATTGTTACAATATCATCAGAGGCTGCTTACTCACCATTACAAATGAAGCATTTTGTATGTTCCACACTGTTTTTCATATTGATCCCATTCATTTATGATCACGAAACAATAACCCATACCCAAGTGCACCGCAAACCACTGACGACTGGTATGTTACTGGTTACAGATTTGACACAATATTTGTGTTGTCCATTCTAGAAGAAAAGTAAGACACATATGCATGCCCAAGAGACAATGACAAGAACAGCATTGAGTGGACTTGTGGCTGGAGAACGATTGCGCAGTACACCGACCAGCTGCACATACTCAGTTAACATAGCTCGATATCAGACCCTGTTGTCATCCACACTCTTACTGGAAATAATCTGTTGCCGATCATGATTGTTTATGCTGTTCATCTGTTAAGAGTAACCCTAACCAACAGTAAAAACCTCAATGCCATGATATTCATGCGATCATCCCAGCACATAGAAAAGATGTGGGTAAGCTGCTGTATACTTGCGGTAGATTACAACATCCAGAAAAGCCAAAACAACATCACAGCATTATGATTCTTGTCCAGAACACTCTGTGTTTGTGATATTTACCGGTAGTCGTTAGGTAATTGGGAAGCCCCATCACTATCCAAATAAGACTTGAATGATAACTGAGGAAGTTGAAAGCTAAGTTCCTCCTAATGTAACAATATCACCAAGGTTCCTAATTCCAGGCCAGAATAAGGGTGAAATAATTTGAAATGAATTTACATGCTTCAATCAAAATGTTTAAACATACTCTGATCCAGCCTAAGAAAATAATGGGCTTGGCCCAGCTCACAAATGAATCTTTACTAGAATGTTGATCTCAACCATTGGTTGTAGTTGGAAAGCATAAGACATTGAGACTGGTCCTGGAAGTGACTGGAGAGTGCTCCATTGAGATCATGGTCTCTTAATGACAGGGAAACCAAAATGTCTGGGGTTGGGACATCTCTATTCGCATTATCAAGTATCAATCCTGTATCATGTTCAACCGGGCCACGAGCAGTTATTCACGTGTAGTAAACACACACTCATTGTAATTGAGCAGCCGTGCCGATGCCATAAGTCTATTTTCCTCAAGCCAGCACAAACTGCCAGTTGGTGAGGAGGATCTTGATCCCCCGGATCACGGACACCACGGACGTGGCCGGGTTGAACTTCAGCGTGTTCGCGTCCCCCTTCTTGCACTTGTCCCTGAACACGTATATGCAGCCATTGCAGCTGGCCACCTTCCACAGCGACGGCACGCAGCTCCACACCTCCGGGAAGCGCAGGCGCGTGAAGCTCTCCAGCAGCGGGTTGTAGCACACCAGGGAGTCCCCCTCCGCCACCACGAAGATCACGTCCATGTGGGCCGCGGCGTGCATGCGCCCGGCGAACGGCAGCATGTAGGGCTTGATCTGGCACTTCTGCGCCGCCGTGCTGAAGCACTGGATGAGGCGCGACGGCTTGGTGAAGAAGTCCATGTCGTTCTCCTCGCCGCCCAGCAGGTAGATGGTGCCCCCCAGGTTGACCCCCGCCGCCCCGGACACGGCCGTGTCCAGCTGGCTGGTCTCGGTCCACATGTTGTCCTTCACCGTGTAGTAGATGACGGCGTTGGACAGCGTGTCCTGCAGCGTCTTCCCGCCCAGGGAGTAGATGGCGTCCTCGCCGGGCACCGACACCATGGTGTGGTGGAGGCGGTCGCGCGGCAGCGGCGCACAGCGCTCCCAGTCCATGGTGTGCATGTTGCACTTCCACATGCGCCGCGGGATGGAGCCGCCCACCACGTACAGGTCGCCGCCGTGCTTGCAGGCCGCCGTGATCTGGTGGCACAGGCTGTTCTGGCCGCTCACGCTGATGGTGTCGTCCTCGTCGCAGTGCAGGGACACGGCCAGCGAGTGGGTCCGCGTCTCCTCCTTGCCGATCAGGTAGATGTGGACCTTCTCGCCGATCTCCTGCAGACACAGCCGTTGGGAGACACGTGTGAGACAACACGCACGGGTCACCCAGACCGACGGCGGTCACGTCCGGCGTGACGCGTTTACCTTGAGGTTCTCCTGGAGGACACAAGAAAACTCCTCCCGCTCCACCTTGTTGTGGTTGATCCAGGATTCGATCGCCACTGTTGGATACTGGGAGCTCGGCACGCCATCTGCAGCGTAAAGATGAGACGTACGTTTTGTGAATTCATGACATTGGAATGTTCAACAAAATGGGCATCTAGATTATTCAATTACTCTACTTAAGGAATACCTTTAATTATGTCCAAGAGTAGACAGAGTGGCATATTAAGGAACTCCTCGGTCTGATTCAGTTGAACCAGGTGAATCTTAGCACAGTGCTTGGCAGCAGTGTACAGCTCCTGGTCACTGTGTCTGTCTGCAAGCCACATCACCTGTGTATAAAAAAAAAAGATCTTCATGAGGCAGATGCTACACAATGGCTTTATTACTGTTTAATCATTTAAGAGATGATTTTCATCCAAAGCGACCTCCAGTTAAGTTTAGATACATGTAGTTAAGGAGCAGGTAGGCATCTTCCTCAAGGACGCCTACAGGTAGGCCACAATGAACAGGATTCAAACCCAGAACCTTTCGGCTGGGAGTCAACGCACCCTATTCGGTTAGACTACCCTGTCCCCACCCTACTAAGTAGTCAATATTGCTCAGGGGCACAAACCTGTAGGCAGTTCTTGACCTCAACTGTCCGTGAAAGGAACCTGGAGCACTCCTCAAACAGAGCAGTTAACTGGTACATGTCTGCCATCTCATAGGTATCCTGCAGGTCCTCCACTCTCAACTTAATGGTGCCGTGGTAGATGTAGTCAACCAGCAGCTGGAAGACTGTGGCGCTCACATCCTTCAGCTCTATCGTGCGGTTGTGGGATTCTTTGAGGTTGGAGGTGAACATGGAGCGGAAGAAGCTGCTCTGGGCGGAGAGCACCAGGCGGTGCAGCTGGAACTCTTTGCCGTCCACGTTGATGGTGACATCAGCAAACAGGCCGTCTTCCAGACACAGGTCCATGATGCTCTTGACCACACGACTGGAGTGGGAGCGGTCGGTGAAGGTGTATCCCAGGAAGTAGTTCTCCTCTCCTACTGAGCCCCCCACACTGAGGCTACCCTCCTCAGTTGACTCCATCATGAATATTTGCCTGAGGGTTGTGAAGGAGAATAGTATTATTGTTTTTACATACAAAGAGCCCACACGAACATATTCCTAAATGCATACAAATTGTTAATCTTAACTCGTCTGCTAAGTGTGCCAAGTTCCTATAAAATATTTCACTGATGAATGTGATGTTTTGGTACATATTTTGTAATGGGTGAAGTTTAATGCATTGCGTACATGTACATGCAACCAAACTGCAAAGGGAATACATGTGATTCTATTGAGCTGCTATATCAGTAAAGGAACTGTGCCCCCGTTACTTGTTGGTCGCTGTTAGATATCTGCGTGTTGCGCCCTGTACATGGCTAGTGTTAGCATTTATCATAGATAAGATAGCTATTGCTAACGGCGTGCAAAATGATTAAATATGATGCCAGTCACTAGATTATATGGCATTTCATAATTTTATATTCGTAAGCAAAATAGTAGTGGTGTACACGGTGACCTATAAATATTTCTTATTTACCTTTTCTTCACTTCTTATCATTCATAGATATTTTGAACTGTTCACCGGAAGTACGTGTTCACCATTCCGCTATGGAGAACCTCTGGGGCCACCTTGTGGTGAAGTTATGGTACTACAGTTTGTATTTTAGTTTGGCCTCGGAAAGAACACAATTTAGTCTCCTAATCACATCAACTACTCACACAAATCAAATCAAGCATTTTCGTTATGGGTTTCGAGATTATGCTCACACAACACTATCGGACATTCATTGCACCCATTCTCTGACATTTAAAAAAAAATCAAGGCCTATGTGAGTGAATTTAAGTTGGCAACATTTCACATTCTGACATCATAGACAGCGAATAATGGACGAGCATTATAGACCTACTTACTGTGCGTCTGCTTGAACAGAAGCAGGTGCTATCTAAAAGGAAAACGTTGGAGAATAGGCGTGAACAAAAAAAGGCAATATCAGCCAACTGGCTACTTCTCCTTTTTTCCAATGTGAAAAAATGCACGGCATTCAGGTTTGGACCCAGGACGTTTATTCCTAGTTGTATGAAGGCAGAGAAGAACTGAATGGGATGCAGTTGTTGGCTATATCGATAGAAAAAGGCATGACGATAATGACAATGAAATTTAAACTAACATTCTGCTTCCAGATTATTGCATGTCTATGGTTTGGACACATTTTTGAGGGTAAGGGTCTTTTCATATTGTTGAAGTATTTTAGTCAGCAGACTTGAATATTGCTGTTGGTTACGGTATAATATGCAGCCCTTCTTTTCTGTGAATACTTGTAATGAACTCGTAATTTTCAACAGCAGATGTGGCTGCAGTCATATACGGTGCCCCTCGGAGCAGAACGTCAGTCAGTGATGCAAACCTGATATACGAGGTTCTTCAAATGCGTTCTATCGTTCAAATATGTTCAATACAAGCCATGTGTGATCTCTAACACTTTTAACTGTCGGTGCATACTACAGTAATATTTATCTCCGTCTTATTTTCATCTTTGTTTTTTTTTTAGTTCTTGCTCGGTGGAGTTGAGATTGACCAGGACCACAATTTTGTCTTGCTTGATAAAGAGATGGCGTCTATGAGGCAGGGTCGAGCATTCCTGGCCCAAATCAATGATGATATTCCCAAAACCCTGCCCTCAGTGGATGCCATGCTGAGCACAGCAGAGCACCCGAGGCAGACGTCCAACCATCGGATCCAGTTTGACAGCCTCGTCCTGAGTATGGTTTACTCTGCACATTTAGCCAGGACCCTGCGAACAGAAGAAGACCGACTCGCCTGGAGTGGGATACTTCAAAGACTGGCAAATGTCACCGTTTACGAACTGCGAGGCAATTACTTATCTTCTTATGATGCCTTTATTTAGCAAGAATGACATACATAATTTGTATTTTGTGCAATAGTCACGTATACCAGTGGTTTTAAAATAGTGTTAAATTAAATGTGCAGTGTCTAGAATGTAATTCAGTAGCATTCCTAATTTTCCGAGTGGAGCCCACCATAGTTTATAGCCGAAGATTATGTTATGTCAGTTTTCCATAAATACCTGAATATAAAGTATAAATCTATCACAAACCTTATCGCTTGACACTTGGCTACTCGATACTGTCGGATTAATATTGATATAGAATTTAAGAAGAATGCACCTTACAGGCCATCGTAGCTATGTCATCAGAAAAAAGCGGAGGCTAATTCAGTTTGTTGCAATCTGCAATCTCACTGCTGGATGCCACTGAATCCTAGACACAACCCCTTTAAGCTTAAAAAAAAAACATGTTATGTGGTCCATCATTATCAAATGACTTTTTATTTAACAACCATACAAAAAACATGAAGCATAGAATTGGTTTGAGTGTATAACCTTAGGCATATGTGAATAAAAAAAAACACCTGAAGAGCACTGCAACATGAATGACTGTGTACAAGAACATCCGGTAAAATATATACATATAAACAAAGCAAATCAGTATCTTTAGTAGGTCACCGATTACTTTTTCTTTCCCTTTGGCGCTTTGGCCTTCGCCTTGCTCTTGGACCTGGTCTGGGCCACCATCTTAGCCTCTGCCTCCTCAATGGAAGACAGCTTTTTCCTGAGCCTTGCTTCCCCAGCAGCAGATCTCCCATCTCTGCTGGCACGCTGCTGCCTGCTGCCCTGCTGGCTTCTGGAGTTTGCCACTCTAGACGCCTCCCCCTCCGTCACCTCGCACCACTCACTCACTGGGGAGTCTTGCTGCTTCCACACCAGGATGTTAACCCCTGCGGTTCACATGGTCACCTGATCAAGCACCAAACTAATGCACCCAGGGTCAAGTGTTCTTAAATTGCATTCACTTTTTTTGTTAGCTTCTTTTAAACTCACCCATTCCAGATGCTATGACATCGCCTCTTGGGTTGAATTTGTTGACCTGTAATACATAAATAAAGTACATACATTGTAAGTTTCAGACAGTGTAAGACCAGAGCTATGTCTTGAATGTGCGTGACACACTCACAGGTATGATTCCAGAGGCATTAGGATCCCGCAGCTGACGCAGCAGCTCTCCTGTGTTGGCATCGTACAGGTCGATGGTCCTCAGGTCCCCGGGACACACCTTGTCGTTTGGATAGCGTCCGACCACCACGAGGTCGTACACGGGGTGCCACGTGGCCTGTCAGCAACGATGTGCACATCAGAGTCACGGTCACACAGGAACATACATCTAGTGGTTCAAAAGACTCCCTGCCGAAAGAGTAAGACGCCTAAACCCCTAGCTGCTCATTAATGACATGTCTGCATGTAAACGATGTAAGTCGCTCTGGAGAAAAGCTTCCGCTGAACAACTTTGATAGTAAACAGCGACTGCAATTATTGAAAGTATGACTTTTATTTTCAGAGGGGGAACCAACTTTGATGGGTGTGAGATGTTGAAATTGCCGGTGTGGGTGTTGGATGATTTGTTCTGGTTTTGACCAATCAGAAGAGGAGAAGACCCGGATCTGATCTCCCTGATCCGTGGTCAGCAGCTTGGAGCAGTCCGAAGGGTTGAAATATGCTGTGCGAAAAAACAACAGATGTTTGATTTTTTTCAATACAGACATCCTGCACTATGTTACATTTCTACTGCAGCCATTTACTCCATTAAAAAGTACATAAACTGGAACGTTTCTCAAGAGGAAAATGCACCAATATAATCCCGGGGACCCAGGGACCTTTTCTCTAATATTTGTATTCTGGTCAATATTCATTTTACATTTTGCATCTCTTAACCATAATTTGAATGTACCTGAGTTCACAGCCATGTCATGAGGCAGCTCGTGGAGGAAGCTATTCTTGTCTTTAATGTTTCTCAAATCCCATAGTTTGACCGTGTGGTCAACGGAGGCCGTGACCATCAGCCAATCACATCGGGGATTGAACTCTGCGTGTGTCACTTTAGATTTGTGCAACTTGTGGCTAAAGCTCTAGAATAAAAATGTGAAATAAAGTGTTTAGATAGCTAAAAGAGGACATTCTTACAGGTGCACATATCAAAGGTATTTACTAATAACATGTTTTTATTTTATTCTGGGGTTCTTTACCTTTTGGCCATCCAGACTCAGTAATGAAACCTGTCCCACATTGTCCCCAATCACAAGCATCTGTCTGCTAACAGACACATCTACACAGCAGTACCAGTAACTGTAACGGAAAGCATTGCCATGTTATGGAATTACTGAGTATGGCTGTTAAATTACAGGACACTTGTAAAAGGAAATGTACTAAATGTATGATGACATTTGTAGCATAAACAAACAATCCTGGCTTGTAATCACAAAACTCACCAAACGTCGTGGTAGTCATGACTACAGTCTTGAGTTGTAGACAGGACTGTGGCCGTGCAGCCCTCAAAGCTACGCAGGGATAGCGTGCCGTCGCCAGAGGCTGCATACACTTTGGACATGTCCGTTGGGCAAAACTTCATCCCTCCAATAAAGTCTCCAGCTCCTTTCTGGGCACAACGAAAATGCATCACATATGTAATGCTTCTTCTCATTTGCAATCTCTCGCACCCCACCACCACAACTTAATGAAGACTGTAGCAGTGGCGGCAGGCCCATAGAGGGCGATAGGGCACCGCCCCCCCCCCCTTGACCCACAATAAAAAAAATAAAAAAAATGAATAAAACTAATAACAATAAATTATACAAATTGTTAATATTTGTGTGTTTGAAATATGACTGTACCCAGTAATATGTGTAAAATATGATAGAAAATCATCTGTGCAAGATGTATGCTTTTCCTACACGTCCCGTGTCCCATGCTTCAACAGCTCTGGGGCGCTGGAGAAATCGCCCCAAGGAGGCGGGTCTGTGTAACTGTTTAGCCAATTACTAATTTAAGATGTGAAAGCATGACATAAAATTTGGCCAATCAGCGTACTCAAATCCAAGCCGATATGGGCGATTACTTTATCGCCCCAAGCGAGCGAATGCAGGGGCGAGTCAGGGCGAGTCCAAATAGTTGTATACAGTTGTATATAGTTGACCTTAGTATTTTTTAGTCCTTAATTTTCACTACCTTGATTGTTTAGTATATAACATGTTTACTGTAATTTCATAGAGCCCAAAGTGACTACAAATTCAATTTCAAATGAAAAAATGGAAAGCTTATGATATGCAATATGTTGTTTATGTTTTGTGTTAGAATGCCTCAACTTTTTAATATTGGCATTAAATAATTATTGACTATTTCACGGAGCACTCGTTTCCTGTAGTTTGTGTTCAATGTATGGGATGGTTACTGAAATTGACTGAATATGGCACAGCCCCACCTAAAATATTCTTCACCAGCCGCCACTGGACTGTAGGCTAATATTCAACGTATGAATTGCAAAATATGACAACAACGTATGCCTTTCTTACCCCTTGAATAAAAGCTGTCTTGTTGAGGGCATCGAAGTTCCAGAGCATGATGTCTCCACCCTTGGAGCCCACTGCCATTGTGGTGGGGTGAGTAGGGTGCCATTCAAGAGCAGTGATTCTGCGATTAAATGGGCTGGCAGTTCGGTGGAGCCTGTAAGACT
This sequence comes from Urophycis tenuis, assembly GCA_036785325.1. Taxonomy (NCBI): domain Eukaryota; kingdom Metazoa; phylum Chordata; class Actinopteri; order Gadiformes; family Phycidae; genus Urophycis; species Urophycis tenuis. The sequence continues at coordinate 2,323,597 of JAXIVH010000013.1, forward strand.
CAAGGGAGCGAACGAATGGTTCCTGGAGGCACTGAAATAACAGTTTAACATCATAGTAAATGGGACTGCAATGTCACCTTGGAAAATCACCATCTGTGAATAGTAATATTACCTGTCGCATTTGGGAATGGAGACTTTCCCCAAGAGTGCTCTTATAAATGTAGTGCAAGATGCTTCTGTGTGCGCCTCTCTTGTCAATTCCTGATAAGTGGAAGTGGAGTAGTTTTTTGAGCAAATTCAGCACTGCATATAGTTATGGTTGTCCGCTTTACTTGAGTGAGCAATACAGACCTGCTTTAGTTGTCTTCTCCATCATATTGCGTACTTTTTTAGCAATAGTTCGCCCGGAACTCTCGCAAATTGTTTTCTTCGTCTTATTTTTCATTTCCTCTGTTGAATGGCGACATGGTGCAAAAACTATTAACTAGAGTTCGCAGACATAGTCAATCAAAAACTTGCATATTTGAAGCTTACCTATGACGCTTTATTCGCTGGTAGAACACCCAGTACCTGGACGCATGTGTACACGTGAGTGAAAAAATATATTGTTTTGTAACATGTTGTGTGATGCACTTAGTAGGCGGTAGATGTCAGTGTTGTTCAATACGGAGAGCTTCCGGAATAACGGCGGAAACACGTGATCGACTGTTGTCGAATATCATTGGATGAAAGATTACCTTTTTGAAATTCACTGCTTACGTTCAAGGCGGTGGGAAGTTCGAAGTTGAATACACAAGACTAGTTACACGAAAAATACTTGGGGCCCAAAATGATGTAAGTATCCCCAATTATTTGAAACATTGTACTGTTTGAAATTCAGGTTTAGCTACATTTTATTCAGTTTCTTAAAACAAACAATGTTAGCCTTCTGAGACAAAAGCCATGTATGCGGCTTAATATTTACAATTAACTGTTGCAGGAAGGGTAGAACCGCCCGCAGACCCCCGAAGAAGCAGACCAGCAACGAAACAGATCCAGTTGGAGTAAGACCTACTTTATTTCATTGTTTTACAATACAGAGATACAAACAACGTACCGTCGTCGTGTCGCAGTGTCGTTGACGAGCGCTGTATCGAACAATCTGAGTGCAACATAACCGAAGCAGATCAGGCGATTGTGTGTGTCTGTCGAGCTTTTGGCTGCCGTGACAACTTTTTGTTTGTTACTTGATTGGTGATACATATTACCACTGGTCATATATATGAACTATCAGAGGCCCACATATTCATGCCGATGTTAACTACATGTTAGGTGTACTGCCGAGTACGACCTTTAGGTGCAGATGATAAGGAATGCTGCGTTGAAGTGATCTCCACTGCCACCGTTCAGCTGCATCCACCCGATGGGCTCAAAGTCAATCGAAATGGAGAATTCAAAGAGGTATCAATACGGCACGCATATACAAGCCTTAAGTACTGAAACTAGGGACATTATTTCAAATGGTAGTGGACATATCGACACACGTGTTATCTTTGTTCTTCAGACACAGTACTCGTTTAAGAAAGTGTTTGGCGTTCAAACATCTCAGCTGGAACTGTTTGAAGACGTTGCCAAACCTCTTGTGGATGACCTGATCCGTGGTAAAAACGGTAAGGAAATCGATAATGTAATTATTTGTATACTTATTTAGTATACTTCCTACTTCTGTAATATGTTATGTTGTTAATAAGCACAAGGTGTTAAAAGCCACCTGTGTAATGTGCAGTAATCTATGATTGCTTCTGTGTTCTAGGGCTGCTGTTTACATATGGAGTTACAGGAAGTGGTAAGACCTTCACAATGACGGGCTCCCCGGGCCAGGGTGGTCTTTTGCCCCGGTCCCTTGACATGATCTTCAACAGCATCGGCCCCTACCAGGCCAAGCGATTTGTAAGGCACTCAACGTGACTTTATATTGGTTAAAATGATTCATAGTCAAACGTGTAGCTTTGCTTCTATGAAATGGCAGGTGCTTTGCAATTGTAACTCTATTGATATCTTGTTTTTAATTCCCCCCTCCAAGGTTTTTAAGACGGATGATAAAAATGGCTTGGATGTCCAGAGTCAAGTTGACGCTTTGTTGGAACGCCAGAGGCAGGACAACCTGCCACCTGTACCCAAAACACCGTCTTCAAGGTGAAGCCAGCCACGCCAGCTCTGCTCTTTGTATGGTGTGTGTGCTGGTGCTCCACCATGGTTCATATCTAATCAACCACATTTGCGTATTTAGGCAGAAGGTGGATCCTGAGTTTGCCGACATGATGAATCCAGAGGAAGCCTGCGGGGCAGAGGGAGTGGACGAGGACAGCAGCTATGGTGTCTTCGTCTCCTACATCGAAATCTACAACAACTACATCTTTGATCTCCTTGAAGAAACGCCCTATGACCCGATCAGACCAAAGTGAGTTCTTGCAGTAATAACAATTGGAATATACACATTTATTTTAAAACATTGTTTGAATATACATATTGTTGGATACATAAAAAATATTTGACAGGCAATTATGACTTTATACCTCTTGTTGAAAAAGTAGTACATCTTTGTAGCATAGTTGAGGCATGCATGTCTTTGTGTTTTGTTAGGTGGAATGGCGGTACCCCCAACACTGAGTTCATGTACGTGAACAGTGAATGCCCCCCCCCCCATGTGGCTAGCATCCCAATGAAGCAAATAGTTGTCCCGTCTGTGCGTCATCAATTGCAGTGGCTCATCTACATGTGTGTGTTGTTTCTCTGACGAGATTGGCCAGTGCTTGATTTGTGGTCCAAATGGTGTGTTGGCCACTAAAGCTTTGAATCAACACGATCCCTGCAGTGTCCCGTTGGCTGGCAGCAGCTGTTGTTCATAACCTCTCTGCTCACCTCTAGAATCAGTCTTCATCCCCGCATGATTTCACCGCTCTGTGTGGCTGCAATCAAGTTATTCCATTGCTCCCGTGCTGATCAATCTGAAACTGAAAGAGCCTGTGACGTCCTTCTGTTATTGACCATTTGTCCTCGTCTCTCCTCCAGACCACCACAGTCCAAAATTCTTCGAGAGGACCAGAACCACAACATGTATGTGGCTGGATGCACAGAAGTTGAGGTCAAAACCACTGAGGAGGCCTTTGAGGTGTTCTGGCGAGGTAAGCTGTGCAGATACATGTGCACTGTAACAATGCACTCACACACTACAGTGATGATGAGTTGTTTCAGACCTGGCATGGCTCCTCGCCCCCTTGCGGGGTGGTGCTCTGGCTAGGGAATGACATGAATCAATCTTCTCTCTGAGCAGGTTAGAGATGGGAATGACCTTGTTTAAAGGTGCCACCTTGGCCAGACCTCTGCTTATATGGCTGAATAGTGAGTTTTGCTCCCAGGTCAGAAAAAGAGGAGAATCGCCAACACCCAGCTGAACAAAGAGTCCAGCCGCTCCCACAGCGTGTTCATCATCAAACTGGCCCAGGCCCCCCTCGACGCAGACGGGGACAACATCCTTCAGGTGAGGCCACGCCCTGGAACGCCCTCGTCTTATCTGTTTGAGCCAGGGCCCTCGTGGGAGTCCATGGTGAGGGTGTTGTGTAATCAGGTCCCTGTGCCTCTGGGTGGTGTTCAGGATAAGAGCCAGGTGGCTGTGAGCCAGCTGTGCCTGGTGGACCTGGCCGGCAGCGAGCGCACCAGCAGGACCAGGGCCGATGGCAACCGTCTCCGCGAGGCCGGTACGTTTCCTACTGAAGCACGTGGCTGCTCTCCGTTGTGATGGGGGATGTGTGCCGCGTTGTTAACGCTGTCATTGTTATGTTAATGCAGGTAACATCAACCAGTCCTTGATGACTCTGAGGACGTGTATTGAAGTCCTGCGGGAGAACCAGATGTGTGGCACAAACAAGGTTGGTATTTGTTTCTGTGCTTCTGAGCACCAAGTTTATTGACCTTTTATGTGTGTGTGTTTGTGTTTATTCCTGTGTCTGCCCCCAACAGATGGTTCCCTATAGGGACTCTAAAGTCACCCACCTATTTAAGAACTACTTTGATGGAGAAGGAAAAGTCAAAATGATCGTGTGCATCAATCCGAAAGCGGAAGACTATGAGGAAACCATGGTAACGTCCGTCACTTCCCTTTCAACTTCCCGCCTCCATGCCGTGGTCTTGCTGCAGATGTTTAATTTTGTCTGCCTGTCTGCGTGCACAGCTGGTGATGCGCTTTGCGGAGATGACCCAGGAAGTGGAAGTGGCGCGGCCAGTCGACAGGCCGCTGTGCGGCTTTGCTGCAGGCAGGCGGCAGAAAAACCAGGCCTTTAAGGACGACCTTTCTCGCAAGCTGGAGGAGCGCGGAGGCCCCGTGGACCGAGGTAGCTGGCCCACAGGGCTGTTTTTTATACTCTGGAGGTGGAATCTATACCCAGCAGGCGTCGGATAACCACCTGAGTAGACCCTCGCTCTGTCATTTTGTGGGATGGCTTCATCCCAGGTATCAGAGGGGTTCCTTCGGTTGTTGGTAGTAACATTGATTACAACCCCAACCCTACTTGACGGACTCAAAACGCTGCCACATTAAAGCCACAATGAATACAGAAAAAGACCAAAGTAAACTCTGGATAACGTAGCATAAGAGAGTAAACATCAACAAAATGAGTGAGAGAAAGTGATGTAAGAAATGTACCGTTTGTTGTCCTCCAGACTTTACCTCCACCCTGGGCCAACTGCTGCAGAGCATTCCCCCGCTCCCCTGCTGTGAGCTGGTGGACCCCCATGATGACATCACGCTGCCCCGGGTCATCCAGGCGCTGGAGAAGAGGCAGAGGATCCGGCAGATGATCATCGATGAGTACAAACAAGCAGGTGGGCTCAGAGTGCTGAGGGTCTGATGTGTCCGCCTCTCGCCGGGCCGCTCTCCTCTTCATTCATTTATCGTTGTTCTTCATCAGCCAACAAGATGAGGTCTTCGCTCAAGGAGCTGGACGGCAGCCTCTTCTCCAAGGAGGATCTCATTCACAAGCAGAACGGCAAGCTGGCAGAAAAGGACCGAGTCATTCAGAACCAGAAGGCTGATATGGATCGCTTGGAGAAGAAGACCAAGATGCAGGAATACAAGGTGCAACGCCATGCTATTCAGAATATTCATGTCCAATAAACCAGGGTGATTCTTATGATGTATCTTTTAAATCTGTTAAACCGGTCAGGACATCTCCACATTTCCTAACTCAAACCTTTTGTTGAGGATAACAAATGTTCCCCTCAACAAAAGGGGAGCTGGGAAGCAACATAACACCCCTGTTATGTTGGTCATGGAAACCCTTGGACCTGGGGCATTTTTAGTTATTCACAGATTCTGAAAGTGTAGTTTCCAAGCTTTCCAATGATGTGTAACACATGGAAATCTGATATTTGGAGTAGTTGTGGCCATTTGAAAGTAGGCACATCACAAAAGCTAAAACTAAGAAAAGGCCTCCAAAAGATTTGCAGTTGTCAGCTCTCTCTATTGGCACACCCGATTTCAAACACAAAATGTATACTTTTAAAGAAACCAATACTGTTATCTGAGACATGGAGAGGCTTCTCCGTGATCTCAACTAACAGATTCAGCAAAAAAACGAGAGTCTTTTTTTATTTTTATTTATATATATATTTTTTTTTTATTTGCACAAATCTTGTGTTGGCGACTTGTGTCCTTGGATTCCATGACCTGACACAAATGTATTTGCCCCCCTGGATTTGTGATGTGTTTTTGTCCTGTACTTATTATTATTATGATGATTATTATTCTACTATTATTACTTATTATTGTACTTACTGCTGTGACCCTCGGGTCTCCATCCGATATGAAGGTGCACGTCGTGGTATAATGCTCTCCCCCATGTCTCTGGCCCAGATCGAGGTGCTGCAGAAGACCACCAACATCTACGAGGTGGACAAGCGGTCCCTGCAGCAGGAGCTGGAGACGCGGGAGCAGCGTCTGAAGAGGGAGCACGTCGAGAAGAAGCGCATGGAGCAGCGCATGCAGGGCATGGTGTCGGACACGCAGCACAAGTGGGAGAAGGAGTGTGTACGTACGCACTGGAGATGCCCGGATGGGCTGTTGTTTCATCCACAACCGCATCACAAAACGCATCATTCGTCCGTCATCCATCTGCACCAAAGCTTTTTGACCAATTTTCAAAATCGCACCCGCCAGCCATCCACCGGGTGTTTTTAGGTCTGTAGGCGATGTGAGGCGCTGCTGACGCCAGGCTAGAAAGTTATTACCTGTTCTTGTCACCAGCCCAAATTTAATGAAAATATAATTGTTTTCACGTCGTCCGCCTGATCCGTGGTTTAGCCGTGAAACCGCCAACCACACATCTCTAGTAGACACTCTGTGGCCCGGAGCCCTGGCCAACCCACGCTGGCCTTCCCATGAGCAGCCTCTAGGGGCGGGGGCTGCAGCTGTAGCCCCGTAAGATGTCAGCCGTAGAAAGGCTAGCCAGTGCAGGCTTAAATGTCCTGGTTTCTGAATGTGTGTTGCTAATATACCTATCTATCCAACTGGTGTTCTTGTCCAACCAGATGATGCATTATGTTCCTTTCTTCCTCCTACGATGGTGCTGGGTGTCTCAACCTGTGGCTGGGTGACTGCTCACCCAGAGGCTGAACGTTGTGTGACTGCTGCTCTGTGCAGGAGAGGCGGGTCAACGCCAAGCAGCTGGAGATGCAGAACAAGCTGTGGGTGAAGAACGAGAAGCTGAAGCAGCTGAAGGCCATCGTCACGGAGACCAAGGGGTCTTCGGCCCCGCCCCCTGACACACCCCAACGGCAAGCCCGCCCCCAGCGGCCCCCCCGCGAGGACCGCACTCCTGCCAAGAGATCTGCGTCTCCCTCGCCCACGCCTGTACGTGACCTGACCCGAGTCTTCACTGTCTTTAGTTTGACAGTAGTCAGGGTAATCCGGATATAATGCATGCATTGTATTGATCTTCATAGTGGTTAGCATGATGCGATCGTCGGCAGTTTGTCTGCATGGCTACTAACTATGTGTGCTGCGTGTATTCGCCAAGCCCAAGAGGCTCTTCAGGTCAGGCCAGCGGCAGGGTCAGCTCCAGCTGTGAGGTACCAGACTAGGTCGTCCCCCAGCTCCACAAGCTCTCAGTCTGCATCCTACCGCGTCCCTGCATGCCAGGCGTGCAGCGAGCCCAGCAGCACAGCCACCCACTACCCCACCACGGGCCCTGCAGCCAGCGGCCCTGCAGCCAGCGGCCCTGCAGCCAGCGGCCCTGCAGCCAGCTGCCCGGCCCGGCCGGCCCTCAGGTGTTGGGCTGGGGAGGACGCGGAGGAGGCCGGCTCCTGCTCCCCCACCTCCCCGTATACGGGGACTGTAGAGGGACCTTACTGGGTCAGTGTGCCTCAGTCAAGGACTTTAGGAAAAGCCACAAGATGAGACAGTTGTTTGGGAGATGGAAGTCTTTCTCCCCCCCCAAGCAACTTTCACACTAGGCAGCAAGTGATAAATGCATCATTATTGGAGTGAAGAGACGATACGCAAGTACAGAGTAGCTAAAGGAATCTGAAACACTGCAGTAAATCCCGAGATGTGTTTCCTCCTCCCATGGTGCCAACACACGTACTGCACCTCACTGACCCTCCTCCTCTGGGTCTCTCTCTCTCCCTCTCCCTCCCTCCCTCCCTCCCTCCCTCCCTCCCTCCTCCGGGGGCTTACGGCGAGTAGACGGCCACGCCGGTGCGCCCGATGCACCGGCGGTCCCGCTCGGCGGGCGGGGAGAGGTGGGTGGATCACACGCCGGCCTGCAGCGTGGAGCTGGGCACCGTGCTGCAGCCCAGCATCCCCAACTCCATCAAGGTGTCGGCGCCCAGCGAGAAGGTCCTGGCCAAGTGCGACAAGTATGTCCTCACCCACCAGGAGGTGGCCTCGGACGGGGAGATCCAGACCAAGCTCATCAAGGTAACCCGCCGGTGTTTGGGTGTGGATCAGGCTGCATCCTGGTGGATGGATGTGCCGTGAAGCATTGCACCCTTTTTTTTATTTTATATAGTCACTGTAAGGTGCACTGTAAAGTACATCCAACGATGGTCACGTTGTGCTCCTGGGGGAACAGAACAGTTCACTGAGCCGACCTACGGTGATGACACGTTGGTGTCTGACTTCTGTCCCCTGGATGCATGACGGAGGCAGCCCCCCCCCACTGTGTCTGTGTGTTGCAGGGCGAGGTGACTAAAACCAGAGGGGGCGGTCAGTCGGTCCAGTTCACCGACATCGAGACTTTGACGCAGCAGCTCACCACAGGGCACAGGTAACGCTCCGTAATGTCCACACCCTGAGTACTGTCCACACTGTGACATGGCTGCCTGACTGTCTGACAGGCAGATGAGAGGACGATCGCAGGAGGACTAAGTGATGTGATGAGAAGCAGAACCAACGCATTCCTCACAAACTTCTTTTTAGGCGACATTTTGTAACCTGACGAAAACTTGATGTGAACATTGTGTGTGATTAGTCACAAAACGTGTGTGTGTGTGATTGAGATTGATTTCCAGCTCTATGTAGACCCAACTCATCTTGTCTTTTTTCGCTGGCTTTTCAGTGTGCAAACCGAAACCACATTTAGTGTAAAACAATACGGTCTGCAAAGAAGTGCTTCAGACTCTGGCGGCTGTAGAAAAACGAGTCCTTCTTTTGATGTATGAAGCCCGCTTTACTGTGTTCTGCAGCCGCAAGAGGAGGTCATCAGAGGGAAGCCCTCCGAGTTCAGACCAGGGCGGGGAGTGGACCGATGTGGAGACCAGGGTAAGAGCAGTCAAACGGCTACCCACACTGGTTTATTCGGGTGATTATCATGGTGATGGATTGGGCACTGTATGCGACTTCTGCTCTTCGTCCCCCTAGTGCGCTGTTGCCGTGGAGATGAGGGCTGGATCCAACATGGGTCCTGGCTACGAGCACCGAGGCTATCCCAAGTAAGCTGCTCTCCCCCTCCGTGTTCAGAGCAGTAGTGATGGCTTTAAAGAGGACTCATCGTTTGATTTGGTTTCTTTCAGGCGGAGAAAGCCCTGAAGTGCACCTCCTCTTCAGTCTGCATACCCTCGCTGTCTCAAGTGCAATAGTGGAACTCCATACTGTTTTAGCTCTAGTACTCGTATTTGAATGATTATTATGCTTTTTATATGCAAGTGTGTGTTTGTCTGTATGCCAAAGTGTGAAGAAAAAAAAAAGTATTTAAAATGTTTTGTCTTGATGTGGCTTAAATATGCAAGTCATGTTTTCATATTTTTATATTTCACTTTTTCACCCTGAAATGTTTCTTGGCACAAAAGAATCAAGTAGATTTCACTGCGACTCATATGGGTCTTATTCTGTTTTTTTTTGTACAACCAGCAGGCTGACTTTGCTTCGCCCATGTTGCATCTGATGATGGTATTTTCAATTAACAGTACATGTATATTGCTGATCTTGAGCTAGGCTAGCAAGGCTGGTTCAAAATAAATATCTCATGTTGTGCGTTGGATCTTTCTGTGAGCTTGTTTGTAATCGGCGGTAAAACCTCAAGAACGGCCAAATACTAAAATCCTTTTATATTTGGCCCTTCAATATACGCAGATGTTTTGCTTTGGCAACTGCTTCAATCTAGCTAGTTTCTAAATGGTTGGGTGAAATCAAATGTATATCCAAATGAGTAATTTACAATCTGAAAGAATTACATATTTCTGTAATGACATCACATCGTTATCTATGATATGATTGATCCCGCGAGCAGAGTGGGCTGTCGACTAACCTCAGGGTTGGAGGTTCGAAGTCACTTTGGACAAAAGCGTCTGCTAAATGCCCTGATGTTCATCCCAGATATGTATCTCTTCTCACATACAGTATGTGTGTGTGTATAGATAGACTTTGAAGTAGCAATGTTGATGTACATGTAAACATGTAGACTGTCGACATAGTCATTATTGACGCTACATATTATCAAAGTCCTTCTAAAGTCCGTCTCCTCTATAAGTGTCTCTGATATTATGCACTGGAATCTCATACGTGACATTAGCTATCAGTTCACAGAACTATGTACAACAGTGAGCGGCCTCTAGATGGCGCCAGTCAACCACCGCTGGACTTGGACCCGCACAGACGAGGCGCTCCGGCTGCTTTCTACTATGCTGTCATCATTTTTTTTTTTTTTTAACGTGGATGATTATTATTTTCTAAAATATTAAACAACTAATAAATTGTTACTAAGTTATTGCAGTTACTATTCCCTGGCCTGCTTCCTGTTATTGGAAATGGCTTTTCTCTGGTTATGAAGTGAACAATTAAGTATGAATTTAAACAAATCCCAAACTGTACGGTATAAAGGTGTCTTCCTTCCAGTTTATGAGTGTTGTCCACAAGGCAACCTACTATCCCACACTGTTGATTGCTTTGTCAGTGGCCTCAGGGACTAATAATAATGCTGTATAGCTTGAAACGTTGCAGGGATGAGGCACAAGGCTTCATCGCTCAAATGCTGAATTGGACTGGATTCAGATGCGCTATCAGTGAAGGGAAAGCATAACCAGGCTTTCCTGAAATGGCATCGGCTAAACACCTTATTTACTTGTTAGCTCAGCTGATCCAGCCATTGATCAAATGTAATAAAAATTTCATATAGGGTTAGATAGCGCAAATCAACTTCAAAGTTCCTAGAAATAATAATAATAATAAACGAATCAAAAACAAAAGGGACCTCGTCCTGTTTCACAGGCTCGGTCCCTAATAATTGGAGAGAGAGAGATAGCTTATACAGATCTGTATACATGCCAAGGGCCTGGAAATCATACTCATTTCATCCATTGTCCACGACCAGTCTTCGTTGACTCCATTTGCATACAAATGTGAATCAAATGACTTTAGAAGCAACATCTTTCCAAACAACAGCCACAATGGATATCTATAACAAAATTGCTTGAAGCAAGTACTGTGTGAGTTACACTGACTACAAAGACAGTAACAAGTAACTTCAGTTGTACACTGAAGGGAACACCCATGTGATAAGACGTCTTTAAAAATGCACAAGATAGTGACCATTTGGTGTGATGACGTCATCAGAATACATCTAATCATTCCTCCAAAACTCTTGCACTGCTCAGTCCTGCTTGGTCCTCATTGACTTCCTGTGTGGAGGCGTATTTCTCCTCATGAGCTTTGCATAAAACAACTTTCCTCCTTAATGGGATCATACAGTCCTTGTACATTTGCATGATGCCTATACAGTTACTGGCCTGGTAAGTAATCCCTACCTAACTACCACGTCGTCAATGTCTGCATCAACCCACAGCCATTGGTTAAACTCCATTAACCCATGTACCTTGAAATCCCGTGGTTGAAATCCCATCTACAAGCAGTCTGGCTGAGTTTCAATTGGAACGCAGTAGAGAGTGACTAACATAGAACCTCTTGGAGAGGGTCAAGAGCCCAGGGCAGCCAGCAGCCATTACATTCACTTCTATATTGAGTGGTTTGCTTTTTGACTGGGTCTCTGTTTGATGGGCCTCATCATGCCTTTTATATCAATTGCTCATCACACATAGGTCTCCATTACCCGGCTACTACTGTGTATCTCTATAAGAACTCTGTATTCCCTGTGTTGTTTTCTTTTGTTATTTCACTCCCACACATGTCCTGATTAAAAGTGACATCAGTGAATGCGCTTGAGGAAGAAAATGGGTAAACATAACACCTTAGATATTAATTTTGTTAATAAAACACACCCACGCCAACACCTTGAGATGAAACATTTAAGCTTCTCCCTGCTCTAACCTCATGAGCACAAATGTTCTTTACTTGTTCATGCACTTAAGGGTATTTAGTTGCGTTTTACTTTGCTATGCATGTGTCTATTCCACCTGCTCCCGAGCTGGCCTGTTTAGAATGGAGATGTTTCATCTCTTCAGTGGAAGTTGGAGTGCTCAAGGTCTCCTTTAGCTGAAGAGGGATGGCACCGCAGTGGAGCCACAGTTCACCACCGTGACACTGGTGCTCATGCGTGTTTTGTTGGAAATTGCATGCGTCTATAATATCGCAGATGGTTTAAAGTACTCCCTTTTAAAAAGGGTAAAAGGTTAAAAGCTACAGCTATTTCCAACTATTTCTCGACAGGAATTATAATAGTTTTTTTTACTGAGCTCTATTTAAAATCACTGTAATCATCTCACTCATTGAGTTCTCAAGTGTACGGCGCCTGACTTTACCGTTAAGCGACATGTTGGATATTTTGCTCCGACCAATTTGCCTCGCTGAGGGTTAATGACCTCACCCTGCCTATATCATTAGCACACTCTCCCGACTCGGCCTGTGAAAAGTGGCCATGATTTTTAAATAGGGGTGATGAAAGTGTAATCCTACCAGGAACGATGCTATCCTTGGCGGCTCGGAGCATGAGCGGTATGAAGGGGGTCTTAAATTCCCCCACCATAACAACCCAACAGGAGCGGCTGAAGACTTGGAGGGGGTAGGGGTGGGGGCTGGGCAGGGGAGGTTAATGTCGCGGCAAGCACTTGTAATGATCTCCCCCCCCCCCCCCCATGTCGTCTGGATGTCCTAACGGGTTAGCCGTGAGACTGGAAGTGGGCAGAAGAGGCCACAGGTTTCGTCATTCTCTCCTTCTTAGGTTTTCTAGGAAACAGCGGGCCAGTGTGAGTCGTTGAAAGCCTGTCTTCATTTCCACAGTCACAGACACTCACTTTGTAGCAGGCCTGCAGTCCCTCACACGTCGCAGTCACCGCTGAGAACATGTGTTTGCTTTCACATCGTGCCAGTTTGTGACGCTGTTCGTTAATGAATCGACAAATCAATGAATTAATTCGTTCATTTATTCATTCATTCATGCATGTATTCACTTACTCATCCATTAATTCATTCATGCTTGTGAATTCCCACCTGCTGGGGTGAACCTTGACCCGCTACTGAAACCTTGTCTTCGTTTCACTAGTGAAGACAGCAGAGCTCTGTTGAAGTGACTTCAGTGTGGGGCCAATGTGTTTGAATACTGCATGAGAACAGCTTAGCTTCGCTAGATGAAGCTCAGACACGCTCGCTGCCATGACTTTTTCCACCGCTCAAACGTGTCAAGCTGAAAGATGTGGGAATGCAGATGGCTGTTGACAAGCCGCCAGTTATCTCCTGGTATCGTGGGACCCATCTGGTTTACTCTGCGGTGTTATTCTCATCTCCACCGTTCACCCACCAATGAACCAGCTCTGCCTTGATGCAGCTTGGACAGTGAGGGCAGGGCTGAGTCTGTGTGTGTGTGTGTGTGTGTGTGTGTGTTAGTGGCTCTGCCTCTGTCTCTCTCTCTCTCTCTCTCTCTCTCTCTCTCTCTCTCTCTCTCTCTCTCTCTCTCTCTCTCTGCTCTTTCTTTCTCATTAATTCTCTCTCTCTTTCTCTGGTGCAGGTCACAAGTAGAGAGAGATAGCAAAAGAGAGAGAGAGAGAGAGAGAGAGAGAGAGAGAGAGAGAGAGAGAGAGAGAGAGAGAGAGAGAGAGAGAGAGAGAGACAGAGAGAGAGAGATAGTGAGAGAGAGAGAGAGAGAGAGAGAGAGAGAGAGAGAGAGAGAGAGAGAGAGAGAGAGAGAGGGAGAAACAGAGAGAGAGAGAGGGGGGGGGGGGGTCCCCAAGGTGAGCTATGATTTCATCATCTCCAGAACTGCGTTGAGTTGGACATTAATTGCTGTAATGGGTAAAGCGGGGTGTTATTGGTTTGGATCCCCGCCCCTCCCCCCCCCCCCCCCCCCCCCCCCCCCCCCCTCTATCTCGCTGCTTCCTCTTCCTTCTGTGGTGAAAATTGAAGTTCTGTCGCTTGTGGCTTGTTACTCAGTGTGTTGGTTTGGTGGTCACATAATAATCCACTCCTAGAATTTGTGGGCGACTGTACTTTAGTTTTATTCTAATTTCTAGTTCAACGCAGACTGTCGTCCTGTGGTCGTACACCACAACAACAAGCACGGCGTATTCTCTTCCTCATGCTCAGCGTAGCGGCTCATCATTAGCACTGAAAAGGTTGATCCCTGACCAAAGCAATTCTGAGTCGTACTGGAAATATTGGGAAGCTGTTGTTTGTGTGCTTGTGTCTGTATGTGTGTGAGTGCTTGTGTGTGTGTGTGTGTGTGTATGTGTGTGTGCAGTTTGTATGTGTGTGCATGCATGTGTGTGTGCGTGTCTGTGTGTGTGCGCGTGTGTCTGTGCACGTGTGTCTCTGTGTGTGCACGTGTGTGTGTGTGTGTGTGTGTGCGTGTGCACGTGTGTGTGTGTGTGTGTGTGTGTGTGTGTGTGTTACAGCCAAAGTGGGCTGAATAGAGTTTTTTTCCCTCTTTCTCTCTGCCTTGTCTTTTTCTTGGCAGCAGCCTAAGTGCTTGCAGCTGTCAGTGTGATCTGTTCTCTGTGCCCAGTGCATGTGGCTTGGCTGCACTCTCACTGGCTGTGTCCTTACTGCGGTGACAGAATGCCACGTCTGATTTCCGTCGACTTGCTTTCAGTGGAACCACAATGTGTATCTGACAAAAACATCAAATAGGTTTTTTTCCCCCTTTCTTTCCTGCATGCGGCTGATCTCTCCGTTTGAGGCGCGTCTCGGGTCAGCGCTGATCGAAGCAGGACGGACCTCCTGCGCCAGGCTCATTGGATTCACACGCGGTTCTGCACGGCTTCCCATCCAACGCCGTCATTCAGAAATGAGTGCACATTGCGTTGCAATGATCCCAAATTAAATGAAGTCAATTACAAGCTTTATTTAATACTGCCGTTGCCCAGTCTGCTTTAAAAGGCACGGCGTATTATCAATAACTCAAAATTGCATGACAAAAATAGTTTTCCTTTGAAGTTGTCAGTTCCATAATTGTGCAGGAACGAAAATGAAGCATGCCATTTGCATAGGCAGGATAGTGAAATAGCCTTGCATGATTTTCATATTTGCATAAACATCTTCACACAAACTATGACTCCAATGCAAATAAAACGCCTCGACTGTTTATCTCTTCTTCCTTCTGTTCCTTAAACATTCCATGTGGGAAACTGTGATGAACAATTGGAAAGTTGTTCACGTCACATCCAAAGCTAATTTTCTCCCTTCTAATGACAAACAAAATAAAGACACATTTACTTTGCTGCAGACTTGAATCATGATATTAAGACACCAAGAAACACTCACCAATGAAACCTGATTTGTTAATCTGATGAGTGAAGAGCACAGCATTGCCATGTCGAGGGTGAAGAGGGTGGATCCGTCATGGGGGGAAATCCTGGCTGGCTTGACGGGGCAGAAGCCCCCCCCCCCTGGGGCTCTGTGCGTGGCTGTGGGTCCTCGCTGTGAAGCTCATCCACGTTACGCACGGCGCTTCACATTAGCATCCGAGCCGTGCTGCGGGAACACTCAGGCCTTTCTGCCACAGAGAGACACTGAAGCGAGACTTCAAATAAGGCTCGCCCTGCTCCTCGCAAGGCCTGCTTAGGCAAACACCAGGACGGCTAGCGGAGGATTCATTCTGACTAATGGTCCCAGTGTGAGGCAGAGGCAGAGCTGTGGGTGGTTGTTTTACCCACGCTAAGCACAGCAGACTTTGTTTATCTTTCCATAGGCAGACTGTGTGTCACGTCGTGTCCGCCACGCTGCTGCTGCTGCCTGCTCCGCTTATCGCTAGACACATTTGCGCGTCATTACGCCACTGTGTTAGATTATCATCAAACAACCAAAGTTCCCAGAGGAATTAATAATGATAGCCATCTGTTGTGTTCTTAGAACAATGGTTTTTATACTATTTGCTCAACTGTTTGTATGCACAATACTTTTTTTTTTGGGATGTATGCTGCATGTTTGAAAGGAGCACAAATGTCCTTCAAGTCCACTGAATCATGGTGTTGGCTGTGTAAAGGTGTGGTCCCCTGTTTCAGCTTCCTTCTCTCTGGCTGCTCGTTACCATGACGACCGTACACATAATGGGCCTTCCCCGGGACCAAGCCATCTAATTGCTGCTACATTTTTTTTTCTCACAGGCTCTAATCTCTTCTTCCTCCTCCTCCCCTCTCCTCCCCCGTCTCCTCCCCTCTCCTCCCCCCTCCTCCTCCCCCCTCCTCCTCCTCCTCCCCCTCCTCCCCCCTCCTCCCTGTCTCCTCCTCCTCCTCCTCCTCCTCCTCCTCCTCCTCCTCCCCTGTCTCCTCCCCCCCCCTTCCTCCTCCTCCTCCCCCTCCTCCCCGTCTTCCTCCCCCTCTTCCTCCCACCGACAGGAAGAAGATAGATAGGCATGTTGTCATAACTCAGAGCAGGGTGGTGTGGTGTGTGTGTGAACGAGTGCTTGTTGTTTTTCTTTGTGTGTGCGGTTGTAATCTATTCCACTGTTGGCCCGGGGCAGAATACTAAACCCTCCACCCAGTGTCCCTTCTCTTCTCACAGCCTCCTGCATGATCAATACACCACATCAAAGACTCTGTGCAGATAACAGGCTTCTTTTGAAGCGTGTTTGTGGAGCTGGATTTGCTGAGCTAACACGGTCCGCGCAGAACCCCCTCGAATAAGCTTGTTTGGCTA
>JAXIVH010000013.1:2345091-2349803 GCA_036785325.1 Urophycis tenuis
CCCCTTTAACATACTTGGACAATGTCCATGAGAGGGCTGAGGCCCAAGTGGGCCAAACAAAGTATCATCCATTCCAGAGACATGGAATGGGATTAAAACCCCATACTCTACAGTAGGAGTTTCCCCTGAAGACAGACAGTGGTTCAATGTGAGTCTCTCAGAATCTGAGGGCAACAAGAGAGAATGAACCTCTACTATGGATGTGAACTGTCAATAAAGGAAGTCTGACTGTGTTAAGTTGACCAAGAGTTCAAGGGTCAAAATAGTGTAGTTCCAGGCACCGAATAACTAAAGTGTAAAACATAAAAATAGCCTTATTTATTTGCAATAAAAACTAACTCTAATAGTTTGTGTTTACGGTTGTAAGTTTGGCTTAAACTTTCTGGAGTAGTACAAATACAAACACAAATACCAAAAGTCAGAAGGCCTTCTTGGAATCTACACCAATCAGTGTCCACTCATCACATCCACACCCAGTTCCCGCGAAGGTACCGTAACAATTTCCTTGTTTCCTTGGCATCCACAGACCGCAAATACCTTCCATCGCGCTGCCACCTTCTCAAAAACTGTGGTGCACGTTACTGGAATAAAACCAACACAAACAACAGGAGAACGAGAAAAGTAACATCAGCGAACAAAGAGGGTCTATCTCTCATCTGGAGCAGTTGTACCATCAGGTGTGTGTGTGCTCAGTCATGTGAGGTCCACCGCCTCACAAGCACTTCTTCACAACAGAGTCTGATGACACGAGGCTGTCAGTGTCCGTAGCCAGAGGGGACATAGCTGAACCGGCTGGACTGATGCAACAGGATGAATCCCCATTGCCTGGGCGTGTTTCAGACAACCCCCCCCCCCCCCCCCCCCACCACCTAATGGAGGTGTACCAGCATTATCTGTTCTCTACAGTGTGCTGCTGCTGCTGTGTGCCTACGGGGAATAGGGGAGTAACGCATGCATGGCTGATTGATGTATGCTTGGTTTAGCCCTTAGATGTGGTGCAGCTCTCAGATATGGATCAGTGAGGGAGGGCGTTGCCACGCTCACTGGCTGATCAGATAGCCCTCTGTGTCAGGCTCTGCCTGCACCGGCCCGCACGCCGGGACTGCTGTGGAATGCAGCCCAGCACCTAGCGTGGAGGAGGACCAGCTCCTGCTGAGCCTTTAAACAGCCCGCGGACTCTGGGGCGCCAGCCAGCGCCACATATAGCGGCCACAATCATTATCATTATTAGTGCTAGCATTAGTATTATCATTGGGGGTAATTACTGGCTTTCATGTTCTTGCTCTATCATCTCTGACACAGCCAAGCTGTTGCCAAAGCAACCGCTTGTCATCATCAGTGTGCCTGTGATCCGCTTGGGGTCACCTGGGGTCCCCCCACTCCCACACACCCCACATACACACACACACACACACACACACACACATACACACACACACACACACACACACACACACACACACACACACACACACCCCACATACACACACACACACACACACACACACACACACACACACACGCACACACACACCCCACATACACACACACACACACACACACACAAACACACACACACACACACACACACACACAAACACACACACACACACACACACACACACACACACAATTCTTCACTGCAGGTTTAGGTTTAGGAGGTATTTGTCTTGCAGGGTTTCTTTCTTCTTCTCTGTGAGTCCTCCTCACATGTGACCGGCTGTAGAAGTCCACTGCGTCCACATTGTCCACACACAGAGGCATTCATCAAGCTTTGAACCATATGTTCCAAAGTATGCTCACGTACTGTCATTCAATAGCCACCGTCCGCAGATCGACATATTCGTTAGACAGTCACGGACAATTTGACACCTTGTTGTTACTATTTCCAGGACTTAATTGCCACCTTGTCACAGGACGGGGATCTTTTTCAGACACTAGGCCCATTATAACCACAGGCATGATTCATCATTAGGGTTGAATGCGGCACCTCTGAGTCACAGGGTTAGGACACTAGGACTCAGCAATGTGAGGCAGCGCCACACGTACGCAGTAAAGCAGGAACTGGCAGAGCTTAACATGAAACGCGTCGCTGGGTTATGCCGGGCAGCGGCAACCGTGGCCGCGCTCCCAGCTCTGAGCTCAGCTGGGAGCTGACCCCTGACCCCTGCACGCCTCCCCCCCGGCGGCCGGCGGCCTGGCCAGCCGGCGCACGGAGCAGAAGGCTGTTAGTGTGGAGGGAGCCCCTCACTCCTCTGCACTCAGCGCCCCTGGAGGCCACCGTGTGGGAAGGTAGGGGTGTCTGACCCCCCTGGGGGTCCGGCAGGGGTCTGTGTTCGCCCCCCCCCCCCCCCCCCCCCCCCCCCCGATGTCCACCGACAGTGTACCTGCGAGCCCCCCCCCCCCCCCCCTCCCCCCGTACTCTCCGGGGCGACATGAGTCTCAGGGATCCAGTCGCGCCCCCCCTGGATAAAAGCGTCTGCCGAACGACTAACGAGCAGAGAGTGACAGCGATCCTGCAAGGCTCCGCATCGCTGCGCCGGAGAGCCGGAGTCATTTATACGGCAGCTGCTGTGCTCGGCTGCAGGCAGTGCCAATGCAGCTGACAAACACTTTTTGCCCCCCATTATGGCGGCGCTCGTGTTCAGCACGGCTTTAGAGCGCCACGCAAGCGCACAGGCGTGTTCACTTTGTAACCGCAGCGCCCGGCCGCCACCCAGGGGGAGCGCTGCAGGCCGGGGCGCCGCGCGGGTTGCAGGACCTCCGGTTAGATGGAGGCGACGGAGGCAGAGCGGCAAACCCGAAGGGTGGTTCGTGGTTCAAGTTGAACCGTCCGCCGCCACAGCCTTCTCGCGGTGGCCATTTGCGGCGATGTTTATATATGAAATAATCAGGCAGGGTCCGATCCCGTCGGAATTGACAACTCCCTGCGAACCGGGGGAGGCAAGGATTAGCAGCCGCTCCTCATGTTGTTTGATATGTGAGACCTTAACCCCCACACAGCAGCAGCACCCTGGGAGAGCGTAACCTTATTTCACGCTGGCTCTCAAATAGTGCTGAGAATTTGTGAGGCAGTTAGTGGCCGTCATTAATAACCGCCCGGGTTCGGCTGACAGCTGCTGATTGGAATGAAGAGCCGCGCTGCAGCAGACAGCTACAAATTTCCCTGACAGCCAGGTCTCCATTACGGGGAGTCAGCTGCCAAAACAGCAGTAATCAGAGAGCGAGCGAGGGCGAGGGAGAGTAGAGAGAGAGGGAAAGAGTGAGACGGGGAGAGAAAGAGGGCGAGAGAGTAGAAAGAGGAAGAACTGAGAGAGAGAGAGTAGAATGTGAGTGAGAGAGTAAGAGAGAGTGACAGAGAGAGAGAGAGTAAGAGAGATAATGACAAGGAGCGAGAAGGAGACAGTGTGAGAGAGAGTAGAGGAAGAGAGAGAGGGAGTGGGGGAGATTAGAGAGAGAGAGAGAGAGAGAGAAAGAGAGAGAGAGCCAGAGAGGTATAGAGAGAGAGAGATGCAGAGAGCTAGAGAGAGAGAGGTAGAGAGAGGTAGAGAGAGAGAGAGGCAGAGAGAGAGAGAGAGAGAGAGAGAGAGAGAGAGAGAGAGAGAGAGAGAGAGAGAGAGAGAGAGAGAGAGAGAGAGAGAGAGAGAGAGAGAGAGCTGCACCTGACACCATGGCTGTTTCCCTATGCCATTAGACTAGCACTCGCACACAAACACACATACCGACACTCCTTTGACTATATTTACCACACCATCCTGTCCTCTACATTGCTGCGTTGTCCTGACATCTATTGGGGGTGCTGGTACCTCTGTCTGTAATGCGCCTGTTAGCGTGTCTCTATGTGTATCTTTAAGTGTGTCTTTAAGTGTGTCTATATGTGTGTCTTTAAGTGTGTCTCTATGTGTGTCTTTAAGTGTGCCTTTAAGTGTGTCTGTATGTGTGTCTTTAAGTGTGTCTTTAAGTGTGTCTGTATGTGTGTCTTTAAGTGTGTCTTTAAGTATGTCTGTATGTGTGTAAGTGTGAGTATCTTGTCTATATGTCTGTAAGTGGGTCTGTTCGTGTGTCTATAAGTTTATCTTTAATTATGTCGGTGTGGATGTACTGTAAGTGTATATGTCTGTGTGTCTGTGCGTGTATGTGAGTGTGTATCTGTATGTGTGTGTGTGTGTGTGTGTGTGTGTGTGTGTGTGAGAGTGTGTGTGTGTGTGTGTATGTGTGTGTGTGTGTATGTGTGTGTGTGTGTGTGTGCATGTGTGTGTGTGTATGTATGTGTGTGAGTTTGTGTGTGTGTGTGTGTGTGTGTGTGTTTGTGTGTGAGTGTGTGTCTGAGAGTGTATCTGGGAGTGAGTGAGGTGCCTTCAACTGTGCAGCAGTGGGTTTGTGGTGAGTAGGAATTAGAGGGAAAGTGTGTGGCCTTGGACAGTGTGATCCTGGTAATGACAGTGGGCTTTAGGTGTAGGTCAGCCTTGTCATCGCCGGCTACAGCTGATCCCTGCTGCTTCTGCACCAGGGCAGGCACATGGTAACAGGGTCAGGCATATGTCAGCTTTGGCACACACACACACACACACTCCCCGGGCAAATGTCCCTCTGCTGTCCTGCACACCAGTAGCAGGGATTGAGGGGCTGACACACACACACACACACACACACACACACACACACACACACACACACACACACACACATACACACACACACACACACACACA
>JAXIVH010000013.1:2350003-2404339 GCA_036785325.1 Urophycis tenuis
CTCTGGGCTCAATCTGACGCTCAGGCCTAAATCGCGCTCGTTTCTCTCTCCTCCCATCACACGGCTCCTTATTTGTGGCGGTGAAAGCTAAACAACACACAGACCCCCAACCCCCCCCCCCCCCCCCCCTCGCCCGGCCCCCCGCACCCCCAAGTCGAAAAGTCACGGCCTGTTTATTTGATCAGCCCAGGAGAGTAAACACTAGTGTCCATGATACACAAACAGGCAGGGCCCATGGGGGGGGGGGGGCAGCTCCAGGGGGCATGTAGCCGGAGAAGATGAAGGAAGAAACGTTGATAAAAGACAAATAAACAAATAAATAAATATATATATATAAATATATATATATATATATATATATATATATATATATATATATATATATATATATATATATATATATATATATAAATATGAAAAAGCCATTCATCACGTCCACAACTTCCACGGGGGATATTGCAGAAGGGGGCCGCAGGGCAGAGCGGGCGACAACATGAATAATGACACGGCGCGGCACACGGTAAATAAAAGGTCAGCCGGTGTGATGGAGACGCTGCCCGGCTGCATGCACTGCCTCCTCCTCAGGCCTCCTGCACACCCAATCCATTCTGCAGGTCACATTCACTACCCTGAGGAGGAGGGGGAGGAGGAGGAGGGAGGAGGGAGGAGGGGGCATGGAGGAGGAGGGAGGAGGGAGGAGGGGGCATGGAGGAGGAGGGAAGGGGGAGGACAAGGAGGAGGAGATGAGGAGGGAGGGAGGGGAGGGAGGGAGGGAGAAGAGGTGGTAGAGAGGAAATGCAGCTCTTCAGTGGGAATAGAGACAGGCTAAAGTAAAGAGGGGGGAACAAATGAGGTCTGTGATCCTGCCCCTCCCTCCCTCCCATCCACTCACCCGCCTCCCACCCTCCCGCACGCACACCTCCCCCTCGCCTTTCGCGGGCCCAATCAGAGCGAGCCGCGGCGCTCAGCTTGACAGCCAGGCCTTTGTTGGCTCCTGAATAGAGGTTAAATATCCCTCGAAAATCAGAGCTCTTTGGCTTTCTGGACGCATAGTCAGAGTCCCAGTGCCTTTTCACATGCTAATGCCTGTGGGTTTTTTTTATTTCCTTTGTAGCCGTGGTTAGACAGTGCTATCATGCTGGAGGGCCATGAATAAAGCAGGCTCTGAGTCCCCCTCGTCCTCCTCGCTCTCCTGCTCCCTCCTCCTCTTTTATCACCATCTCTTCAAGGGAGCACACATTCCACCTCCCCCACCCCATACAGAGCCCCCCCCCCCCCAACACACACACACACACACACACACACACACACACACACACACACACACAAAACCCCCGCCTGCAAAAAAAAAAAAAAAGAAGCACAGATGGTCTCCGCTGACCCGCTATTTATCATTGTGTCAAAAGCTTTGTCAGAGTACTGCACCCACCCCCACCCACCCCCACCCACCCCCACCCACCCAAACAACAGACCCGGGGATTCTGCGTTTGTTTCCATTGACGAGGCCCCCGTTCATTTAGCAGACGTCTCATTAGGCTTAAACCACCAATTAATTTCCTTTGTTCTGATTAAACGGCTAATTCTAAACATGAGCCGCGCTGACAGGCCGGCGACGCTCCGGTGGCTGCAGCCAGACGGCCCCCCGCTCAGCACCGGACCGCCAGGCAGACAGGCAGACAGGCAGCCAGGCAGACAGGCAGCCAGGCAGACAACTGAAGAGCAGGGAGACGGGTGGGGGGGGCTGGAGTGTGAGAGGTGTGTGTGTGAGTGTCTGATCAGGTGTGCCTGTGTGGACTTGTGTGTGTGTGTGTGTGTGTATTGTGTGTCTGTGTGTAGTGTGTGTGTGAGTGGTGGCGGTGGAGGTGAACAGAATGACAGAGATAGTAATGGTGAACATGAGGAGAGAGAGGAGGAGAGAGACAGAGGAAGAGGAGGAGAGAGATTAAAAGAGGGGGAGAGAGAGAGAGAGAGAGAGACAGGGAGAGAGAGGCGACGAGCGAGAGAGAGAGAGAGAGAGAGAGAGAGAGAGAGAGAGAGAGAGAGAGAGAGAGAGAGAGAGAGAGAGAGAGAGAGAGAGAGAGAGAGAGAGAGAGAGCGACGGAGAGCCTTGTCAAAAGCTTCCATTAATTTGTAGAAGCCCTTCACACTAGCATGGATGGCAACTCATTAACTGCTTGCAGATTTGTTTTTTTTGCAGCCAGGGGATCAAGTGGCCCTCAGGAGTAAAGGTTGCAATCATCTGCTGATGGCGGCAGCCAGCACTCAGCTCCACAGCAACAACAAAAAAAGGATAGCAGAATACATCAAAATACAAATGGGACAAAGAAAAAAAAAATAAAGGCACAGACTGGTATCCAAGGCAGTCATTTTTCTATTGGAAGTGTGCTCACAAAAAGCTATCTGGTGCTGCACTCCATTACGAGAGAGCAAGCTGTCATTACGGCCGGGGATATACGGGAGGCTCATAATATCCACAGATTGCTGGTTTGTTAGACAGGAGCGTACAATTTGCTGCTGCCTTGAAGGATCCTTGAGCCTCTCGCCGATGCACCAGGGGAGCAGCCGGGGCATCGCCTGCTGTCTGCTGGAGACACAGGGGCAATTATCCAGCCTCCTGTAATGTTTCCCCCGCTTTAATCTCCAGCCTGAGAACGGAAAGCAGAATGGCTAGGGTTTCAGAGTGCCTCTGGGCTCTATTAACACACAACTGCTGTTTTGGTTCGGGCCAGACAGCCTAGAGAGGGCAGCAATCTGACAGACAGGCCTCCCCTGGGCTTTTAGGCAGAAAACATGATTATGTCATAATAATATATTCTCCAAAAGAGAACCATTTGAAAGATTGGCCCCTCTGTCTTTTCAATCTAACATGGTCGTGTTTTTGTCAGGCGCGGGGGGAATAGTGGGAATGACAGTTGCGTCAATGAACCAAGCAGGACAAGAAATACACAGTCTATACCTCAGGCACAAAAACAACAATCACAACAGTAAAAAAAAAAATATATATATGAGGGAAAATATACACACACACACACACACACACATACATAGCCTTTTAAAATTGATTCGATACATTTCAAGCTGTTTGCTGTTTTGTTATTTTTGATGTTGAAAAAAATGCACTAAAGCTGTCTTGACTGAATAACACATCACAAGCCATTGGTTAACAATTCATAAGGACATGTCAGGTTTCAAGAGTTATACGACAAAGAGGTGTTTGTCTCATGGGGAATGTTTAGCTATTTTATCATTATTTTCATGACATTCCTTGAATAAAAAAAAGAATATAATAAGAATAACCATTCTGCTTCTTCTTATTATCATTTGTATCACTGTGCTATTCATTAAGTCCAATTAACGGCTGTGACTGGTCCAGTGTGCGGACAATGTGGCCGTTGTCAGCACAGCACTAAGTTTGCAGGGCTAGAGATCACACGGCCACTCCAGCACCACTATGATCTGGACCTCTTCAGAAAAGGAACAGAGGGATAAGGAAGAGCAATTTTCTGATCAAAGAGCATGATTTCTTTTGGGATAGCTCTCTGTCGCTACATCGCAGTGATTGCTGTTATACTCAGGGAACAAAAGCATCACAACATGTGAACACACAAAAAAACTAGAAAGAGAAGGGGTGGGGACATTTTTATCCTTCAGATGAAATAAAGAATGTGATGCATCACACACACACACGCACACACGCACGCACACACATGCACACAAACGCGCACGCACGCACGCACACACATGCGCACGCACGCACGCAGACACACACACACACACACACACACACACACACACACACACACACACACACACAGGAACGTTAAACACAACAAAATGTCAGAAACCATAACAGTACAAATGGGAAGAGGAAGTGGCCATGGGGGCGCTGCAGTTCTGAAGAGTTTCCACTGTTTCCCTCCATAATGACTCGTGTAGCTTTAACACCTCCAGCTGCGCCATAATCAAAGAATGTGTGTGGAAATATAATTAACCTGTTAGCATAATGCTCGTAATAAACAGCATTCCTTGAGTTGTCTTGATCTCGACATCAAAGGGCACGCTGGTGCCATTTCAGGGCATGAAGTACCAAACACATCTAATTACTGTTTATATTGAATTTCTGGATTGGACGACATGTTTGGAGGGAATACAAAGGAATGCCCTGATGCTGGTGTAGCAGTTTTTTTTTTAAGAAGCATCTTTGAAAAATAGTCCCTTGCTGAAGGGCAGCCAGTGAACGTACATAGAAATAACATCCTGATAACGTGTGGTCCATGTTGCCTCACACTGATTCACAGGAATGTAGCCCGTTAGCTTAACTGCATTTGCTCTCGGAACAAAGACCTACGAGTCCATAAAAGACCAACTCAGACATCTTTGTTTAATTTGTGCAAGTAAATGCACAGTGGGGAACTTAATAAAAAAAATATTCTGATCAGCATTTAGGTTATTTTCATCTAAAAATCTGTTTCAAACTTGCAGGACATGTGTGCCACTCGTACACACAGCAGCGTGGGGGCAGACAGTCCTTTAGCCCCCGTATCTCAAACCACAAGTCACCACATTACCGCCGCCCCTTGCACTCCCCGCTAAGCCCCGAGACTCCACATCCTGAACTCCAACACCGAGTCCCGGTGTAAAAGGTCTCCGGGACATCAGCAGTCAGAGCACAGTAGCACAGGCTGTGTGTCTGGGGCCGCGGCAGAGACCGCCTCAGCAGTAGAAGAAGCAGCAGCAAGCAAGCAATCCAGGCTAATCCAAATGAATCCGGGGCTCCAAGGTTTGCTCATCCTGGTTGCAGGGTGATGAGTGCTGTGGCGGGGTGCTTATCTGCTGCCAGTGGTCGGCGGCTGTACAGCCGGCCCATGTTATCAGGGGCTCAGCCTGCTCAGGGATTTGAGGGCCTGTGCAAAGTAAACATAGGACCCGTTCTCTGCTTATCTATCCCATGAGAGTGTGTGTGTGTGTGTGTGTGTGTGTGTGTGCGTGTGTGTGTGTGCGTGTGCGTGTGTGACAAGAGACAGAGAGAGCAAGAGAAGCAGGTTACCATGGCAACCTCCTTCCTTAACCCCCCCACCCCCCACCCCCACATTTCCCCTCCAAAGGCAGAGCCCTGGTGGTCTTTGTGTAATGCGATTCCACTAGAATGCACTGTGGATTAGAACAGCAGTGCCTTCTGGCCCGCGGCAGGGCAACAGTAAAGACATTATTACCCAGATCAAACGCTGTAATCACTATGCACTGGGGGCCTTCCCCATCTATTGCAGATAAAACCCAGGACTGGCAATACTCAGGTGATTAGGGGATTATTATTCTGCTGTTGAGCGCGGTGCCAGTTCCTTTGCCATTGAAAAAGAGCCCCGTTTCCTCATTTGATGGATGGGGCAGAGGAGGGCCGTGTGCCAGCCCCACCGGCGGGCCAGGATTCTGGTGGACTGTGATCAATGGCTGGCAGCTTAAACAAAAGTGAAAAAAAAAACGTTATTTGACGGGCGTACAGACACGCAACCAATGCAGTGGGTTTGAGGGGCCTCGAGTCGATATTTTGCAGCGTTTAAACTCCTCGCCTCTGGGTAGGAGAATCGGGGCGCACATTAAGAGCCGTCAAGCGCATTGGCTACTTCCTCTGCCCATTATGTCCAGGTACAGGGCTGGGGGCTCCCCCGGATCGAGTAGGGCAGCCCGGGCTCTGACATGAGAACCTGCTGAAAGCCCTCCTCTGTGGGGGTAGATCAGAGACAATGACCCCCTCTCCAATGTCCAGCGACAGGCCCTTGCCCCCCCCCCCCCCACGCCCCCCACCCCTTCACTGATGTAGCCTGGAGTGACCATTCAGCTCCAACAAGGACCACCCTGCTCCCCCACCCACACCCACCCACACCCACCCACACACACACACAGGAATCACCCACACTTCAGGGATGTGGGAAAGAGAGCGTCTATAGGCCGTGAGAGCGCAGCGCGGCGGCCCGGCTCCGAGCTGAAAGCATCCGGCTCCGGCTTTTATAGTCTACCGATAACAACAACAACAACAACAGTGAAGAGGCGGCGGTGAGGGGCGCGGGGTCTCAGGAACACAGCCTGAAGGGCCCCGGCCCTGGAGTGCTGCAGGGAAAGGGGGCCATTCATCTCAGTCCCGCTCCAGAGTACTCGACCACCAAAAGACCACTCAGGAGAACAAGAACCATGTTTACGTCATGCTCCTGAAGTGGTCTCGGGGACACAAAAAAAAGAAAAAAGTACCAAAAAAAAAGCCAGCCCTTATTGTATCATTCTATAGAGGGATTGGTGTGTAATTTCCGCGCTACACACTCGCATCACAAGGGATGTACTGAGGAGTAAACAGGCCGTGTGACAGCAACCATGGAGGGACCAACGACTAACGACCAACGCCATGTGGATCAAACTTTACAAATATGGAATACAAGCTTAGCGATGTCAGAAAAGACATCATTGCCTTCAGAGTCTAACGCAGAAAACCCTGCATAGTGTGTGTGTGTGCGTGTGGGGTCAAACCGGTCTGCACACATTCACCGCCATGTTTGGAACGCATTTCCTCTCCGTTCAGACGGAGAACATTCTAGAGGGACACGAGAGGAGCAGACACCCTGGATACACTACCGCATCTGCAGGAACTCAGTCAGACTATTTTGTATAAAAAACAGTTTATTGAAATATCAACAACTGTACAATCCTTAGTGACGATGACAAGTGTTTGCTACAAGAGTTGAAGTGTGTTAGAGCAGAGACCGTTGCCGTCTAGGAGAGAAGATTAGAACGAGATATTGTTAAGTACTGAGAAATAAAGTAAACAGCGCATAACCAAATATGTTAAATCTTGACATTCTTGTCTGCCAATTGCATGACTAACTTTGGAAGCTTTGCATATCAGTCACGGTGAGTCAAGGAGAAGGGCATCTCGAGCCCTTGTCTCAGGCGCACAGACAAGGGGGAGACAATGAGCACAGAAATGTTCATATGATACTTTAAGAGTCAAGAACAAAAGGCTTCATATGGTTCTCTAGGAAAGCCCCAGTCCTCCGCCGGGCCAGTAGTCAGAGCGTGTAGAACGTCAGTAAAAAGCAGCCATGAGTCACGGTACATCCAGGACTTGTGAACGTTGGGAACTGTTGATATTTGGGAACCAGAAGAAAAGAAAAAAAAAAAACATGAAAAAACTGGACTGGAAACCATGATTGTGTCTCCCTCCCAGCCAGGAATAAAGGATGTTTCCAGACTTCTTCCAGTCCAAAATGGACAAACGTCTGTTTTCTAACAAACAGCATTGATGTTTTGAGCGAGAAAAGAAGAAAAACAAAAAACAAATTAGATTTCCAAAAAGGTCATGGTGGACAAAGAAGGTGGAAAGCGAGGCCCAGGCTGGGGAAGTGAAACAGAATATCCTCTTACAGCCCTAATCTAATGTCCATTCCCAGAGGGGACAGAGAATCAAGGAGAGAACAAGAAAGAATCATCACAAGCGTAACGGGACACCAAAATATAAATCTATAAAAGGCCTTTTATTACTCCATTATGTACACTTTTCACAGAACCTGCAGAGAAGAAGCTCCAGAGCGAAGCAGTGCTTCTAGTCGCGTCAGGGAACCATATCTCCAGGTTTAAAAACAAAAACACCAAAATATCCGGAAAAAATTAAAGTTAAACCAAAAAAAAAAAAAAAAAAAAAAAAAAAAACCCAACAAAAAAAAAAATTGCAAGACAATAATTTCTTCTCCGGTGCCATGACGACCGCACTCCACTGTACACGGGTTCAGTCACATGAGGGAGGGGGGGGGGGGGGGAAGGGGTCCACCCTGGTCTGGGCCTGAGTCATTCTGATCCACGCAGAGGAGGAGGAGGAGGAGGGGGGGGGGGCTGCAGGCGACACATCCATGCTGTCTGAGTTTGGGGGTGGGTGGGCTTGGAGACGCCAGCGAGCGAGGGTCCGGCCTTCCCGGGCATGCGAGGACATCCTCCATCTAGTAGATGACCTCGTACACGGTGGCCTTCTTGTCCCCGGAGCCCGTCACGATGTACTTGTCGTCGGCCGAGATGTCGCAGCTGAGCACCGACGACGACTCCTTGGACTGAGACAAACACAACGAGATTCAAAACAGGGGTTAATGAGGGGTTAACGAGGGGTTAACGAGAGGTTAACGATGCCTTGGGCAGCACGCCGACAGTCGCGGTGCTCTTAACGATGTCTGAACTCTTTAAGTAGGGGAGGGAGGGAGGGGAGGAGAACAGCTGACTACAGGGGTGAGATTAGATTAGAACGATATCAAACGGAGGGGGTGGCACCCCCTGGACGCGCCTCCCGCTGGGGGAACGGCGTCGGGTCAATAACCCCGGTTGGGTTCTCATCTGATAGGGGAGCCAGCGGTCGGCCTGCCCTTCCTCTCTCTCCCAGAGGCTGGCGGTGCACATTGTTCGGCCCGGCTGCAGACCCAGTCTTATTGATCCGCCTACCTGGAATATGCTGGCGCCGTACGGAGTCCTCCATGCGTTCAACAGATTGTCCTTCCCGGTGCTCACAAACCATTTACCTGCGGAGAGACAGCCAAGCAGAATGAGGCCACGGGAGCAACGTAACGATGGCAGCCAGCAGCCATTAGCCCGGTCACCTTGGCGACAAATGGAGGCGCCGGGTTCACGTTAGCGGCAGGCGCCGTCGCTCACACGGTACAAAAGCATCGCGTGTGGGTGTGGGTGTGCTTGTGTGTGTGTGTGTGTGTGTGTGTGTGTGTGTGTGTGTGTGTGACTGTGACTGTGTGTGACTGTGTGTGACTGTGTGTGTGTGTGAGCGTGCTCATACCGCAGTAGGCAAACTTGAGGGACAGGACGCAGCTCTCATGCAGGTGCAGCTGGTACTTGTCGGGCTTGGTGTGGTGCAGCACCTCCACGTTGCTGCTCTCCATGCCCACTGCCAGCCACTCCCCGGTCGGACAGTAGCCCAGGGAGAAGATCTGGAGGCAGGCAGGAATGACTGGTTACTCGTCTCATCATTTAGTGATGCTTTCTCTCCAAAGTGACTCAGTGAGGCCCCTTGCTCTGGCAGACCTCGGGGGTTCGAACTGAGAACCTTTCAGCTGGGAGTCAGTATGCTGCCATCCATCTCAGCCCGCTGTGTCAGCGAGCGGTTCAAGGTCTCACCTGAGAGGTGAAGTCATGCTGCTGGAGCTGCCGGCCCTCCCTCAGGTCCCAGGAGCGGACCGTGTTGTCCAGGCCGCCGGTCCACAGCTTGGTCCCGTCGTGGGAGATGTCGATACAGCTGGCGCCGTCCGTGTGGCCCTGGAACTGCCTGCAGCACGGGAGAGAGGCCGTCAGAGGAGAAGAGCAACACACACACACACACACACACACACACACACACACACACACACACACACACACACACACACACACACACACACACACACACACACACACACACACACACACACACACACACACACACACACACACACACACACACACACACACACACACACACACACACACACACACACACACACAGCGGGGTGACGTGAACCCGGGGACTCGTACCTGACCAGGGTCTGGTTGTGGAGGTCCCACACGGCGATGTTCCCGTCGCTGCAGCAGGAGAAGCAGACCTTGGCGTCGGGGCTGATGGCCAGGGCGTAGCAGGCCGGGGCGGAGGAGGTGAGCTCCGCTTTGATGCGGGGCGTCTGGGAGGCCAGGTCCCAGATGGTCAGCGTGCTGGCCTCGCCGCCCACGATCAATGTGCGGCCGTCTGGCAGCAGCTTACAGGAGCGGATGTAGTTATCCCTGTTCTATTGCACAGAGGACAGGGGCTCAATCAATACCGGCGCGGGCGGCCCCCCGGGGAAGCAGAGACGCAGCATGGGGCGGGGGGGGGCACACTCCTCGACCGTGGTAATAAAACCCGGGCTATCGACGAGCGCCCGAGAGGCGAGCGGCTCAAGGTTCTCACCAGACAGTCGAGCTGCGACACGGGGCTCTTGCTGCCCGGCTGGCTGATGTCCCAGATCTTCACGCAGCCCTTGCCCCCGGTGTAGACGTGCCGCGTGGGGTTGCTGATGGTCACGGCGCACACCACCTCGCCGTGGCTCAGCGTGTTGATCTGGCGGGCGTGGCGCGGGATCCCGGGGCCGATCAGCGCGTCGGGGGGGAAGGGAACGGGCTGCATCTGGCCGTCGGCGCTGACGTGGAAGGAGTAGGCTCTGAAACGCGAGAGACGCGGCCAGCGTGGGGTTAGGCCAGGCGTCGGGGCTACCTGGGGCTATGCCTGCCGCGGCGGAGAGGGAGATACTTACGGTTTACCGCCGGAGATGGAGGTGAGGCTGGCAGGGAGGCCCGGCGCCCTCATGTGCGTGTGGGGGTCGAAGCCCTGCGACAC
This sequence comes from Urophycis tenuis, assembly GCA_036785325.1. Classification (NCBI taxonomy): domain Eukaryota; kingdom Metazoa; phylum Chordata; class Actinopteri; order Gadiformes; family Phycidae; genus Urophycis; species Urophycis tenuis. The sequence continues at coordinate 2,360,385 of JAXIVH010000013.1, forward strand.
CAGAGAGAGAAGGAGCGGTTAGGGCTCTGGCGGTTCACTCTGTGCACCAACACGTGCTGGATCATTCATATCGAAAGGTTACCGATGAGAGATTTCACAAGAAGTCGCATCTTCTGCATGCTTGTTGCACAGAGAAGATGGGACTTCTCCGCTAAAATAAACTGATTATGTTCAGCGGTTTACACTGAAGTCCCAATACAAAGTGTAAATAAAGCCATGCTGCTGCCTTGAGAGTGTGTGTGTAGAGGGGCTGTAGTGTGTGTAGAGGGGCTGTAGTGTGGCTATAGAGGGGCTGTAGTGTGGCTCTAGAGGGGCTGTAGTGTGTGAAGAGGGGCTGTAGTGTGGCTGGAGTGTGTGTAGTGTGGCTGTAGTGTGTGTAGAGGGGCTGTAGTGTGTGTAGAGGGGCTGTAGTGTGTGTAGAGGGGCTGTAGTGTGTGTAGAGGGGCTGTAGTGTGTGTAGAGGGGCTGTAGTGTGTGCAGAGTGGCTGTAGTGTGTGCAGAGGGGCTGTAGTGAGTATAGAGGGGCTGTAGAGGGGCTGTAGTGTGTGTGTAGAGGGGCTGTAGTGTGTGTAGAGTGGCTGTAGTGTGCAGAGGGGCTGTAGTGAGTGTAGAGGGGCTGTAGTGTGTGTAGAGGGGCAGTAGTGTGTGTGTGTGTGTAGAGGGGCTGTAGTGTGTGTAGAGGGGCTGTAGTGTGTGCCGAGGGGCTGTAGTGAGTGCAGAGGAGCTGTAGTGAGTGTAGAGGGGCTGTAGTGTGTGTGTAGAGGGGCTGTAGTGTGTGTAGAGGGGCAGTAGTGTGTGTGTAGAGGGGCTGTAGTGTGTGTGTAGAGGGGCTGTAGTGTGTGTGTAGAGGGGCTGTAGTGTGTGTAGAGGGGCTGTAGTGAGTGTAGAGGGGCTGTAGTGTGTGGCTGTAGAGGGGCTGTAGTGAGTGTAGAGGGGCTGTAGTGTGTGTAGAGGGGCTGTAGTGAGTGTAGAGGGGCTGTAGTGTGTGGCTGTAGAGGGGCTGTAGTGAGTGTAGAGGGGCTGTAGTGTGTGTAGAGGGGCAGTAGTGTGTGTGTAGAGGGGCTGTAGTGAGTGTAGAGGGGCTGTAGTGAGTGTAGAGGGGCTGTAGTGTGTGGCTGTAGAGGGGCTGTAGTGTGTGGCTGTAGAGGGGCTGTAGTGAGTGTAGAGGGGCTGTCTGCTGTACCATGGGGGAGCGGCCGTACGCTGCCACGGCTGCTGCGCTCATCTGGGGCGAGATGTGCAGGCCGGCGTAGACGCCAGGACTGGTCAGGCCTCCGTTCATCTCGTGGTGGCCCATCATGGCAAACGGGGTCGGGTAGGAGCCAGCGATGGAGAGGGGGGTCCGCAAGGCGGGGGCTGCTACACGCAGAGAGGGAGAGAGAGAGAGGGAGGGAGAGGGGGAGAGAGAGAGAGAGAGAGAGAGAGAGAGGAGGGATGAATCTCTGCGAGTGACAAAGCCTGAGACAATAGAGACGAGGATGAAAAACACTTCCTGGATTCCCACTGAAGGGGTAGGAGGATTTAGCAGCAGCACTAACCCAGAGCCTCCATGCCTGGTGGCTTGCCCAGAATGGGCCTGAGCCCAGGGGTGGAGCTGGTGCCAGGGGTGGGGGCGTCGTTGCGCGGGGTGGGGGTGTTGGACTTGAGGCCGGGAGTGGAGGATTTGTCGTTCTGTTGACGGAGAAGAGAGGGAGATTCACATTCCAGGAAGCGGGGTGCAGTGCAGACTTACAATTTGTGAGCAAACTGAACGTAATCCACTCTAATTCTGACAGCTCAAATAGTCCCACGGAGCCACAGACTCCCATTTATTCCAAAACCTATTATAGCCACAATGGGAATGGAGCTGTTTTTATCCCTTCGCTGCTTTGGCTTTAATCTTCTATAGTGAGGCTGAGGGAATAGTTAAATACATTGAACTCTTAACGGAGAAGACCTGACTGATCCTGGTGCAGGACAACATTATCCCTGACATTTAGTCATGCGCGTTAAGCCCCCTGACAGCCATTCCTAATCCACAGTAGAAATGCCCCAGATTTATTTGCGCAAATCTCTTCTCTTCCCTTCCCTTATTTTTGGCATTATTATTTATTTCCCCCTCTCGTCCCGAGTGCCGCGGGCTGAGGCGCGGCGTCCTGGCTAACAGAGAGGAGTGGCGTCCTGGCTAACAGAGAGGCGCGGCGTCCTGGCTAACAGAGAGGAGCGGCGTCCTGGCTAACAGAGAGGCGCGGCGTCCTGGCTAACAGAGAGGAGTGGCGTCCTGGCTAACAGAGAGGCGCGGCGTCCTGGCTAACAGAGAGGAGTGGCGTCCTGGCTAACAGAGAAGAGTGGCGTCATGGCTAACAGAGAGCAGCGGCGTCCTGGCTAACAGAGAGGAGTGGCGTCCTGGCTAACAGAGAGGAGTGGCGTCCTGGCTAACAGAGAGGAGTGGCGTCCTGGCTAACAGAGCAGCGTCCTGGCTAACAGAGCAGCGTCCTGGCTAACAGAGAGGAGTGGCGTCCTGGCTAACAGAGAGGAGTGGCGTCCTGGCTAACAGAGAGGAGCGGCGTCCTGGCTAACAGAGAGGAGCGGCGTCCTGGCTAATAGAGAGGAGCGGCGTCCTGGCTAACAGAGAGGAGTGGCGTCCTGGCTAACAGAGAGGAGTGGCGTCATGGCTAACAGAGAGCGGCGGCGTCCTGGCTAACAGAGAGGAGTGGCGTCCTGGCTAACAGAGAGGAGTGGCGTCCTGGCTAACAGAGCAGCATCCTGGCTAACAGAGTGGCGTCCTGGCTAACAGAGCAGCGTCCTGGCTAACAGAGAGGAGTGGCGTCCTGGCTAACAGAGAGGCGTCCTGGCTAACAGAGCAGCGTCCTGGCTAACAGAGAGGAGTGGCGTCCTGGCTAACAGAGAGGCGTCCTTGCTAACAGAGAGGCGTCCTGGCTAACAGAGCGGCGTCCTGGCTAACAGAGAGGAGTGGCGTCCTGGCTAACAGAGCAGCGTCCTGGCTAACAGAGAGGAGTGGCGTCCTGGCTAACAGAGCAGCGTCCTGGCTAACAGAGAGGAGTGGCGTCCTGGCTAACAGAGCAGCGTCCTGGCTAACAGAGTGGCGTCCTTGCAAACAGAGCGGCGTCCTTGCAAACAGAGCGGCGTCCTTGCAAACAGAGAGGCGTCCTGGCTAACAGAGTGGCATCCTGACTAACAGAGTGGCGTCCTGGCTAACAGAGAGGAGTGGCGTCCTGGCTAACAGAGAGGAGTGGCGTCCTGGCTAACAGAGTGGCGCGGCGTCAGGGCTAACAGAGCCGCGTCCTGGCTAACAGAGCGGCGTCCTGGCTAACAGAGAGGAGTGGCGTCCTGGCTAACAGAGCCGCGTCCTGGCTAACAGAGCGGCGTCCTGGCTAACAGAGTTGCGTGGCGTCAGGGCTAACAGAGCGGCGTCCTGGCTCACAGAGCGGCGTCCTTGCTAACAGAGAGGCGTCCTTGCTAACAGAGAGGCGTCCTTGCTAACAGAGAGGCGTCCTGGCTAACAGAATGGCGTCCTGGCTAACAGAGAGGAGTGGCGTCCTGGCTAACAGAGCGGCGTCCTTGCTAACAGAGTGGTAACCCTACGTGGCTGAGCTCCTTGGCCTTGGACGACGGCGTGCTGCCGGACGACGCCACGGACGCCGGGCTGTTGGGCGTGTCCTTCTTTGGGGGGCGTGGCTTGTCGATGCCGTTTTCGGGCGGCGAGTGGGCGGGGCTGGCGCGCGGGGTGGCCGGGTCCTGCGGGGGGGGGGGGAGGGGGGAGGGGACAGGTGATTTTGAGCACGCCGCTACATGAACCAACGTGGTGACGTTGTGACCCCCACAGTGGAGACGGCGGCCTCACCTCATTGGACACGTCCACCACCAGGTCGTCGCTCTTCTCTCCGTCGCTGTCCTGGGGAGACACGCCCACACAAAGCGGTTAAGCTCATGGCTACCGAGTGGCATTGTTTATGTGGAGGCGCTGCGGGCCACGCGTCGGACCAAACCACTCACATATCGGTCCTTCTCCTCCACCTTGCGCTTCTTGGAGTCCAGGCTGAAGTCCGAGGAGCTCCGGTGCTTCTCGCTGGCGGTGCGCAGGCTTTCCGAGGGCGATATGGAGTTATTCTGGAACACAGAAGACAAACACCGTGACTTGTGCGTCGTCTCCCTCGCGTCGGCGACAAAGCCGCTCCATTCACCGCCGCTGCCGGCGACTCGACGCGCAAATACAAAAAAAAAAAAAAAAAAAAAACTGCCATCGCCCGGTAGTGCCACAATGTGCCCTGCATTCCGGAAAACACTAAAAATATCTCCCATCGGAAACTTAGTCACTGGGTCCTCACAGTACCATGCCACTGGGCCCCGGGCCGCCCCGCCTCCACGCCTCCCTCACACATATAAGCCTGTCGCCGGCCACACAACAGAATCAGCCATTATCTGGACTGAAAGAGGGGGGCTTGTTTTCTAAGCCGGGCTCCCTCCTCCTCCTCATAACTGGACAACAAACAGCCTCACAGGGACATGGCCAGTGTGCTGTTGGCAGAACAGAGGTCCCTTTCTCTAGAGTCAGCCAGGCTGGGAGTGAGACAGAGGCGGGTGAAAGAGAGAGAGGGAGTAACAAAAAGACAGACAGAGAGAGAGAGGGAGAGAGAGAGCAGGGCAGCAGACAGAGTGTGTGTTGTGGGCACTGATTGCCACGGTACGCTCGGGCACCATGTCAGTTCCACTCGGCTTTTAAACGGCCGGCTTTGAGCGCCCAGATGAAGAAATAGAAAGGGGGTGGGGGTGGGGTCTATATCCTGCCAGTGCGCATGGATGGGTGGCGGGAGACACTGGTGCTTCTTCACAGAGCCTGCCCACACAGGCCCGGACAACTCACTCCCAACACAGCGGGCTGGGAGGAGCTAGGCGGGTGTCCAGCAGCGGCCATTCCTAGCGGTTTGCCTGTAAATGGCCCCCGACTTCCCGGATCCCTTCCTCTGGTGCTAGCTAGTGACGGTGGTGGTAGTGACGGTGGTGGTAGTGACGGTGGTGGTAGTGATGGAAGTGGTAGTGACTGTGGTGGTAGTGACGGTAGTGAAGGCGTTGGTAAGATGGTGGTGGTACTGATGGCGGTGGTAGTGATGGGGGTGGTAAGATGGTCGTGGTAGTGATGGCGGTGGTAGTGACGGTAGTGAAGGGGGTGGTAGTGATGGGGGTGGTAAGATGGCGGTGGTAGTGGTGGGGGTGGCAAGATGGTGGTGGTAGTGATGGCGGTGGTAAGATGGTAGTGATGGCGGTGGTAAGATGGTGGTGATGCTGGCGGTGGTAAGATGGTGGCAAAGAGACCAGCGGTCGACAGACGAGCAGTTTGGGCAGAGGGCCACGGTCTGCACAATGGCTGACCTTTAAGGAGATGCTTAGGGTGAGTCATTAACCAAAGTCACCACTCTGCTATCAGATGACCTGGGACAAGAGCGCAACAGCAAAACAGGCCCGCTAATCGCCCCAGGAGTTCCATTTCTTCAGACATGACTGCACCCATTCAGTCCGACCCGGCCAACGGAAACACAATCTCGCGGGCCCATCAGAAGACATCAGAGATTGCAGCCATTCAAATAAAATGCCTTAGCAGGTCCAGTCAAGCAGGATGAAGGGCTAAAAAAAAAAAAAAACCACAACAAAAACAACCCTGTGTGCGTTTGCGTTCATAAATATTCAGCGCGCGGCAGCGCAGGGGGGCTGACGAGTGGGCTGGTAAACACAGACAGTAGGAAGGATCACATAAATCCTTTAAGACGCGAATTTCAAGTTGTCCTTTAATTGTGATGAAATTACAACACTTCTAATCTCCCCTGTGTGATGCGAGTCATTTCCCTTTCCAGAATAAACCACGCCAGGACTTACATTACAAAGACCATTTACCACGGATCAGCATAAGCTGCTTTTTAGTAGTGGAACAATTCAGAGTCCGATTTTGTACAAAAATAAATAAAAAAAATCTACAAGATAGGAAACATAATGGCGCCATCACATACACATAACAAATACGGGCATCTCCAAGGAAACGGGGGAAACAAACCTAACAAAAACAACAACAATAGACAAAAGGCACTTACTGTGCTCTCTGGATGGCACACATCATGGCGAACAGAGGACGGTAATGAGGTAACGCCAGGTGGTGCAGAGAATAAACATGGCGGGAAGGGAGGGAGAGAGGGAGAGAGGCAGGGGGAGGAAAGGAGAGCAAGAGAGAGAGAGAGAGAGAGAGAGAGAGAGAGAGAGGGAAACACGGAGTTAGAATACAGCAACATATTATCAGTGGCTGAATGCAAGACATTTGACTGGAGGCAGCGCTGCTCCCCTGGGCGCCGGGCGGCGTGCTGAGTGACCTGGTAACACAGCAGCTCATTAGCCGCGGCGAGCAGGCGAGGACGCGCTGCCTCCTCTAAGGGCCCAGCGGATCCCCCTGGACACGCGGAGGACCGCTCTGCCATGCGGGGAAATTACCATTCCATTCATTCACGGCTGTGTCGAGAACCACACCTCCCTTCATGTGCTTTAAGAAGGACACGCAGGCACACACACACACACACACACACACACACACACACACACACACACACACACACACACACACACACACACACACACACACACACACACACACACACACACACACACACACACACACACACACACACACACACACACACACACACACGCACGCACGCACACGGGGGGGCCCCCACCTCTGTGCTCCAGGTCGTGGTGGTTCTTCTCGTCCTTCACCGGGAGGTGGGCCTGGCTCCCCAGGGCCCCCAGGGCCAGGAGGCCTGAGCCGGCGCCCGTCACGGTGGGCAGGCCGGGGGGCTGCAGGCCTGACGGGTGGGGGGGCAGCTGGACGGGGGGCCCGTGCGCGGCGTGGCTGAGGTGCTGCGCCTGGAGCTGCTGCTGCTGTGGACCGGGAGACGCAGAGGGGGCAGACGAGAGGCCGAGTGGGTCGGAGCGAAAGGGCAACGCCACGCCACAGACTAAACACAAGGCAAGCGCTTCAGAACCCCCTCCAAAACACACACACACACACCTCCACCAGTATTTGTTCCTGGTGGATATTAGCACACTCACACGTCTATGGCAGCCTTGCAGAGCGATGCGTCTCACTGCCGTTTCGATTGCGAGTGGCGGCGTTGCGTTAGCAGCCCCCCCCCGACCGCCGTTTGAGGAAAGTAAACGCTGTGACTAACGATCAAACGCTAAACGCGCGGCCCGGCGCTGCAGAGGCGTGGCGTGCGAGGCTTGGCGATGCACGGCCGCCACGCACGGCGGGCGCGGGGCGAAGCGCCGGCAGAGAATATTCATCCCGCCACATTAACCAAACAACGGCTCAAAAGTTTCATTCAGCCATGCGGTTAATTGCAACAGAATTCCAGAGTTGCTGGTCTGCCCGGTGTAAACCGGAGAGTAGCTCATGCCACAGCAAAAGCGATTCTTAGCAGCCAGTGAGTTTGGCCAATCCTCTTAGCCAAGAGCCGAGGAGTCCCAAAGCTGGTACAGAAATCTGTCAGCCTGTGGGCTCAACAACTACCTGCTTTTTAAACACTTCAAAACACAGCCTGCCTTTGTTTACTCCTCTCACATTCACATTCCAGGATTAACAGCCCATGAGTCATCTGCACACACACACACACACACACACACACACACACACACACACACACACACACACACACACACACACACACACACACACACACACACACACACACACACACACACACACACACACACACACACACACACACACACACACACACACACACACACACACACACACTCTAAGAGACCAAGGGAGCAGCAAGTGCCAGAAGCTAGCTCTGTGTGTGTGCTTATGCTGGTGTGGTTGTGTATGCCTGCATATCTGTGTGTGCGTGTGTGTATGCGAGAGTGTGTGTGTGTAAAAAGGTTGCTACAACAGCCAGGGTTCCATGCTGGCACAGAGTCAAGCCTCCAACATTCCCCATCAATATTTGAAAAGCACGGGGAAATGGATGGGAGTTAAAAGGCACTCAGTATGGAAGTAAGCAGTTTAAAGCAAGTTAAATAATACTTAGCCAAGACACCAATAAAAACATCAACAATTTATTACTCGTCTACAAGCCAGCTGAATAATTCAGCTGCTGTTATGACATGCTCCTACTCGCCTTTTACAAAACCCATCCCAGTCAGTGACCATGTACGGTCATTGGCAGAATATCACACATCAGGACGGTGAGAATGAAGAAACAACATAATGGAGATAGATGTCAAATGCATAGTTCCATCCTATAATAGGACTATTTAATGGGCCCATATATTACCACATATTACCACCAGGATGCCCCCGCAAACATGGTGTCTGGAGGCAGCCTGCAACCGTGCTCCCACCACCAGCACCCCTGCTGGGTGGGTCCTCCATCCAATTAAAAGATTTGCATGAGAGGGAGCAACATGTGTAACGATAGGGATACGACCAGTATAGGAATATATAAGGGTGTGTGTGTGTGTGTGTGTGTGTGTGTGTGTCTGTGTCTGTGTGTGTCTGTGTGTGTTGGTAGGAGTTATAATATAATGTCCATGAGGGAAATTAAAGAGCCATTGGCAGGGTAGAGCCATCTCTGCTGGTTGTGTTTAATGAGGCACTAATGGGTAATATGCATGGGTGATCAGCTAGAGCCCTCATTAGACGGCCATAAATGAAGACAATACTAAATAAAAAGGAGGCGGGCTGCTACTTCTAATTTGATATTCCAAGATAAAGACCGACTCTTTCACCTCGTTTCCTCTGTTTTCCAGTCTCAACTATTATATTACCAGCTCCAGTGTATCGAGCAAAACTGAAAAAACATCACAGTTTGGCAACATTGATGCCATGCCATGCAACACACACACACACACCTCTAGCATTGAGTTAGCATCAATGCTAGCATATTTCCAGCAATGTGGCAGCATCCATGCTAGCATTCTTCCAGCATTGTGTTAGCATCCATGCTAGCATACTTCCAGCAGTAAGTAAACATTGAAGCAGAAATTACTCCAGCATTTGGGTTAGAATCAATGCTAGCAGAACTCCAGCACCAAGTTACAGATCATCTCTGGAGGCCACTGACCATTAGAGCAGGGTAGGCACTCTGTTGGTGCTAGGGGAAGAAGGAAACAAGAGTCCGGTCAGGGCTACAGTCATATGACCTTGATGAACTTGACATATTTTCTGGTATACTTAAACATGTCGGTGTTGCTGGGCTTGCTTTAAATGTGGAGTCTGTTTCCAACCCCTATGGGTACCACTATAGTCAGCAGGAGGATCTTCTCCAAACCTCCAGCTGTCCTAGATGCATCCCATTAATGGCCCTGGGCCCCATCAATAAGGCATGCAGCTGGCTCCTGAATGCTGCCTGTCTGCCTGGCACGCTCCTTCACCCCACCTCGCTCTGCAATATGCATGAGGTCTTTGGCATGCCTACAGAGATTCTTAATAAATAACTCATAGAGAAGGTATCCGGAAAACAGCACTACATTTTCACCCTTACTAACAATTGTAACAAGGACACCTGGGGAAGAGGAGCCGCTCCACTCAGTGGGGCTGGCCTCACGCCAGCGGATGATCCTCATTAGGGCGCTATAGCGGGACGCGTTTTAGTGCTGCCCTCGCTGACACACTAGACTGGAGAGAGATCACGGAGCGCCGCCTTCCAGCAGGATGTACGTCTATTAAGTCAGACCGTATACTCCAGACACACAGCCCAAACATAATGTCATTAAAAAGGAAACAACAGTTGAGATATTTGCATTAGCAATGCCACAGCAGAGCAGCTGGGACAGAGAGGGAGAGAAATAAAAAATACAACTAACAGCCCTCCGTCACCCGAAAGACACATTCTGAGGAGAAATTCCGGGCCGCAATTACCCCGGAACGAAAGGTCACCGGCAGGGCACGGGTTGAATTCAAATAGGTGCCTCCGGTCATCTAAATAGCCATCAAGGACAGTATCTTGTGCATGCTAAAGACCCTGCAAGAGCTCAATAAGAGTAATAAGATTGCTGATAGCATGGGGTTTGTATTGGGTGTGGGGGGGGGGGGGGGATAGGGCAGGGCAGTAGCCAATCAGTTGTGTCGAAGGCAGACAGAACAGACACTGCTGATCAATGGAGGGACAGATGGCGGCGTGGCGCTGGGCTAACGTGTTTGCAGACCCCGGCTGTAACAGCCGACTGCGCTGTGTGTGTGTGTGAGTGTGCGTGTCTGCGTGTGTGTGTGCGTGTGTGTGTGTGTGTCCTCGGGCTGGCTTGCAGCACGCTCTTGCTCACCCTCTGCCTTTAATTCCCCCAGCTATCCGGGGTCAGCAGTGAGGGATGAAGCTCCTCGTTAAAACCTTCGCCAATTAAAGCAATGCGGCCTGCGAGGGGATCTCAAGAGCTCCCTGGCTTGCATTTATAAACACACAACAAGGCAAGTGAATGTTCCGCCGAGACCGGGGCCGGAGCCGCGCGCTGGCGAGCTAGCGCCGCTCTCCGCACAATGTTTAGCTTGGCTTTGTTGCTCACACAGAAACACACTGAAGCAAAGGAGGAGAGCAAACTTTCAGATGAAGTATAAATCAATGGAAGGGGCAAACCGGCACGTGTGCTACAATGGAGGGTTTGGTTCTGACCGCCGGTAGCTTTAGTGTCTACCGCCGCAGACTGAGTGGTCTACTGGTGTGTGTGTGTGTGTGTGTGTGTTGTGCTGGTTTGTAGGTGCCGGGTGGCCCCTGGCCAAGGTCAAATTAATGAATTAAAAAAGGGGGTATACACACGGTGAGAGGCAGATTGGGAAGTCCACGTACCCCGATGATGGCATTGAGCTCGGTCATAGTCACCTGCTTAGCCCGTTCCACTGCCTGAGCAACCTGCTGCTGGTGCTGCGGGAACAGAGGGGAGTCAACATCTGCACGACACCCTTTGATACACATCTGGCAGCACTCGGTCGCTATTATTAGACATGAGTGGCGGTAAACTGTGAATTCTTCATTTACTAAGCATTGTTCCCACATGACCGGACCATGAAGAGAGAAGCAAAGTGAAGGTCTGCAGGTTTGAAGAAGAGATGGAACAACACTCCCACGCGTCTATGTAGCACAGGCCCGTGGGCCGGCATCAAACCCGCGGCACTACAATATGCAATGCCTACATGGGCAGTGCAGCAGCAGCTTGAGCCACCGTGCCCCTGAATCACACACATTTCACCGCCACTCGCTCGAGGAGCGAGTTGCCCACAAATGCTCCTAACCACGTCTGGTTTCAAACCGAAATAAGTGCATAAGGACTGGAGAGCACTCGACAGAACGAGCACCGCGACAACGCAGACTCTTTGTTTGGTGGCGACGCGCGACACACTCACCTCTTGTGACAGGAAAGGCATAATTTGAGCTAAAATTGCGTTGAGCCTTTTGGCGATCTCCGTCTGGAAAACAAAAGGAAAAGCAAAATGAGACGGTTAAGTATGGAGCAAAGTGACTTTGCATAACCCACTCCTGCACCCCTCCACTCCCCCCCTCTAATGTTTACACCGATTAAGTCAATTACTGCGGCAATCAGAACTGCTTGACTCAACATCCTCTAAACAGCGTGATATTGACATTCGAAATATTTAAAACATTAGGCGAGCCCAGGGGGATGCAGCACAGCTGTGCTGAGTGTGCACTCCACGCCAGACGGATATGAGCAGGCAGAGTGCTGCCGTGTTAAGAGCATCCTCTCTCCCACGCCGCCCGCCTCCCCCCCTCATCTGTAACCCATGTGTCCCAGAGTTAACCTCGGGCCGACCGCCCGGTCGCACCCAGGAAATAAGCACCACTAACCAGACTCCCCTGTTATTTACACATGGCACTTAGGTAGTCTAATTACACTAAAGGCCACAGCTGATGTTTGAGCAAAGCAGGACAGAGCGTAATGTTCCTAAGGCAGTACACCTCAAGCCTATGATCAATACCATTAGAGGACGACTGCAGAGCGTCTGAGCACTGTCCTCTAATGCCTGGTCTTTTTGAAGACTCAGTCAAGGTTTTTTTCCCCCTCATTGCAGAAAACCAGCAGACTCCTCCCCCCCCACTCCCCTCACCCCCCCTCCCCTTTGCATCAATCCACGGGGCTCTGCCTCCATTCTTCAGCCCGTCTACTCCACTGCCATGGCAACGGCTGCAGCCCTATCTCGGAGGGATCATTATGCAAATGGAACCTCTGCTTGACCGTAACAGGCTTTAAAAATCATATTACGTGCTTGGAGGCAGGTCATTAAATTGAATTTTCGGCCTGTCGATCAGATAAACACAGCAAATGAATGGTGAGTAAAGAGTGGGGGGGCACTGGGGGGGGTGGCGGCGGGGTGGGTGTGTGCAGGTGGGGTGTGATCCCCCACCCCGATATAAAGCACTGCCGCTGTAGCCTCCCCTACAGGAGCAGACCGCAGCAGCCTCTCAGGCTGGAGCCGTGCACCCGGAGCAGGGCAGTAACGGCAGCGAGCCCACATCATCTGTGGAATATATGATGGTACGGTTCACACCAAGGCCACGGCAGAACGTAAACACATCACGGGGATTTTCGGGCCGATTTTTCATTCCGAGCGGCGGACCCGATGTACTTTGCCCGACCGCTAGCTTATTTATTGCACATGACAGAAATGCCAGGCAGTTTTGGCAGCAAGACATATTACCTCTGAACAAAGCCGGCGAGATTGGAGAATAATGTTGAGGAGAGCAGGCCCAGCTGGTGCCGTACAATGGCATCTGCACTCTGTCCAGGAGCACCGCTAGCGAACACCATAGGCTAAAAGTTTTAATGTCAGACTAAACAATTCCAAGTCTGGGTCAACAGATAATCTGAAAGGCATTCAGTATGTACATACTGTACATGGAAGAATGCTGAGCAGACCCTGTAGTCCCCAGCAGAGACAGCGCCCACATCCTGTGACCAACGTGTCATCTACAAGAAATGTAGCATCAAATGGGCGGGGAATAGACTTTGTGGGCATTAGCATTAATGCTATATAGAGAGTGCTCTATGAAGAGCTCAAGAAGGCCCTCAGGAATGGTTGAAAAGCAGCAGAGCTTGTATAATCCTCGTTTGTTGAGATAAGCCATGTCAATAGCAGTGGAACATTTGACAGGATTTGTAAAAAAGGCCTTGAGCGCACGGTCCATTCCTCTGAAGCTTAGTGTCATGGTGACAGCTGGCTGAGCAGGGTCAGGAGGTGGCTAATACAATGTCTCTTCCACAACAGCTTCTGAACTCACAAAACAACATGGAAAGGAATGGAAATCGGCGCCGGCCCAACTGGCCGGAGATGTCAAATCAGATGAGAGGGAGAGGGAAGGAGGGACGCGCATCGGGAGGATTCGTAGTTTTGCTGGCAGATAAAAATAGGGCAGTTGTCGCTTTAAGCAGATGACAGCCTGGCCCTTGAGAGGTCCGCTTCGCGCTCTGCTACACAATTACAGGTACTCGGACCTGTCTAGCACCACTTTAACAGCACTCTCAGGCTGGCCTGTCAACAGCGTGCAGGAAGCCATTGGTCTGTTGCTATCACTGATGGGGAAATGGGAGTGAAGGCACTGATGAGCATTAAATAGACCTGGAGAACTGGTAAAGTTGTGGTCACGTGACCCAGTCATAAACAATACTTAACTCGGGAAAATTGAGAGGGCCTTCGGCTTGTCTTAAGATCAGCAGCACGTCTCGGCCCCCTGCTCACCCCAATCACAAACGTGCCTGTACTTCAGTGGAGATATCCTTATAGATCCATTCCAATACCTCTATGTCCACATATAGCATTCTGCATTGCATTTCACATAGTTAGTCCTGTTGGCTCAATTAGCCAAATAAGAAGGTAGTCAAATAACATTTGGAGGCATATGAACGGTTCACCAGGTTTGGAAAAGCCCAAGAACAAAAGAAACGTCCCATGAGCTCTGCATTGCCTTTGTACATAAAGAGCTACATCAACTCTCCGGTGAGGAGTGCATTACTGGCAGTGTTTTTATGTAGTAAACTGCTCAGGCGGATTTTTAATTATCTTCCCCGAAGGAAAACATTTGGAACGTTTGAGTGATTCTAGATACACTTCCCTCATCTTGCTGATGCTCTCGTTTGCCTGTGAAAGTCAATAGACATTGGTAGTTAAATACAATGATTCATTCTTTTGTAGGGCCTTAGAACGAGCTTATACATTAGCCTTCCACATGGTGACTATAGTACTCCCCTTTGCCACTGCACATATGCCAAAGCCAATACAATACAAATGACTAATGAGAGATCCGTTAGGAAAATAAAAACGCTGTATTTCTCCATATTCATCATCGCTGCACACACACACTTCATAGCTGGCACCTAGGCAAATAATGGTTTTACACTTTACATTTCATGTCCTCATCACTTGATAAGTTCCCCGTTGTCCCATTAATACACACAGAAACAATACTTGAATGGGTGGAGCCCAACACTCGATTAAGTATTGAGTTGCCACAACAAGGAACTGCCAAACCCAGTGTGCTTTTAAAACACGGCTGAGCGTCGGTTACTATGGGGAGAGAGAACGTCCCACAAGTAGTACTGTGTTCAGTAGAGGCCTCACTTCACCTGACAAACGGATCCACCATAACCTGCCGGTTTGCAGAATGGTACTGACTGAGCTACCAAGGTGTCATGCTGTTAAATTGATTAAATATGTAACTGCAATTTGGATTGGGGAAATCAAATCCTGATGCAGTACACTTGACAAAACACACATGTTTGTGTTCACAGGTCTATTGTGTCTAATCATAATGCCAGCGTGTGTAAATACTTATTTACCTTTCCTATTTCCTCCAGGGGATTATTAAAGTGCAATCAATTGAATAATGCCATAGTGGCACTCACGATTTCTAATGCAATGAAACTAAATAAGAATATAGTCAAATTGTGGAGGGATTTGTGAGGTTTTGCACAGCAAACGTCAGTTGTGGACTATGTTCTGTTGCTAGTGGACGAAGAGTGCGATATGAAATTAGCAAATAAAAGGCAGTTTATTCTATGTTAAAAAAAATCTTTGATGGGCATTGTCTGTTGGAATATGAAATAAAAAGTAAATCCTAAATAGAACAGCTCCCGATGGAGAAATGTAGGGCCCTCTATTCATTTTATTCTGGAGGAATTGCTCAGTGATGGTGCACAGAAGTACATTTAATTTCAGCAAATGTAGAGAAATATTTTCAGGACTCCTTCACCTCCAATTGTCTGACCCTAGTCTAGGTTCAGCCCGGCCCACACGGAAACAAGTAGCAGAAAAGAACTGCAAACAGCCAACCTCCGAGTGCACAAATTAACTGCACATTTCCTCAAGGTTGTGGAAGTGTAGAAACATGTGTGTGGAAATACACACTAATGTGTATTTCCACACACTACTCCCTCAGCCCAACATGGCTGACCTGATGTGCATTCTGAAACACACATTATGTCTCCATGCAGTAATGAAAAAAAATAAATAAATGTATATATATATATATATACACATACACACATCTCCAAAGTAAGGGGAACGGATTTCCTCAGCACAAGATAAATCCCCCTGGCAGGAAAATAATATGACTATGTGCATCCAATAAACCATCTCAACACTGCCTGGTAACCACTCCTCCTCCTCCTCCTCCTCCTCCTCCTCCACACACCCCCTGCCTCAGGCCCAGGCAGGGGGTGCGTGTGCGTGTGTGTGTGTGTGGGGGTGGGGGGTGGGGGGGCGGGAGCTGCAAGGCCAGAGGCCCACACTGTTTGCTCACAAACACGCCGTTTCATCAGGTTAGGGCCCTGTTGATGAATAATTCAAGGGCTTCCATCAGCTCTGTTGAGGTTCCTGATAAAAGTCAGCCGCTAAAATGGATCAGTCGATTAACCTGTTTACACAGAGCTGGCCTGCCTGCCACCCGCCCCATCCCAGCCTGCATCTCGCTATACGGGGTCGCCCACGCTCCTCCTGTTCCCCCCCTCCTGGATGGAGATAAGTGCCTGACAGAAGCTATCAGAGCAGCCTTCCTCCCTGACAGACATGTGGCATATGTGACACCCGGCCTCAGCACTGATGGATCACCCCCTGCTCCAGTCCACCCCCCCCCCCCCCCCCCCCCCCCCCCCCCCCCGGCTGCCATTAACCGACCTGCTGGCTCGAAACAGCTGTACTGGTTTGCAACCAATGGCCTGGTAACCGCAAGGATTAACACGTTCAGACGAACAAACATTTCTGGTTCTTTTTCATCTATTTCTGTGATTGCCTTATACAAATGTTGGATTTTATAAAAGCACTGTGCATAGCACACCAATCCGGTAGAAATGATGTTAAACCCCCTCAAATGAAACACATTCGAACAGTCATATCCCTGTAGTAATCAGTAAGGCAAAGTCTACCACTGACAAAGTCTGCCTTTAATCTGTTCAACCATCTCACCTTAACAACACTAGCAAACATTCCAAAGGGGAGGTATAGATTGTAATGAGCGGTGCCTTAATCATAGCCTACAGTACAACCCCTTGTTGTTTACAACCCCATCAATAATGTGCAATCGAGTTCACAGCCTATGCACAGCTCCTGTCAGATCATGTCCTGAGATCTCCTAACAACATGGTGGGGCAGTACAGTGGATAACCCAGCATTAGTAATGGTACCTACCTGTTTGTGCATTTCTATGTTCAGACCATAGGACATCTCGTAATACTGAAAAAGAACGAGGAAATGGTTTCAGTCATTTCATGTGTGTATTCAATTTCATTGACATATTCTAATAAGGCATTCTTAGTAATCATTTTCACAATATGCAATTGAAAACCCTTGCATGTGCTCATTTGTTGAAATGAGTAGTAACACACTCATGCATGCATGCATACATACATATGTACGTACATACATGTACATACATACATGCGTACATACATAAATACATACCTACATACATACATACCTACATACATACCTACATACCTACATACATACATACAAAGCAGTAACACATCAGGTTCTGTTTCAGTAGAAAAACACAGACTAACAGAATGGTACAGCCAAATAGCTTCTGAGTCAATATCTTGACGTCAGGAGTGCGAGCTCCAGGAAGACAGGGTTAGGTTCATTGATCAACACCTTAAAGCCTCAGATCCCCAAGAAGTGTGTTTACTTAGCTTAACGCCATTGCCCAACACTCTTGATATGTTCCTAGCCAGGTCAGTCCGTCTGACTGAAATGTAATCCGCCGAGTCCACAAGTGGCGGTCAGGGCAGAAATGGCTTTCCAGTCAACGTCTATCTGATGAGGCCGATGCATTATTCAGTCCATTAGCTTCTTCGAAAATTACTCTCATACAAGAGAGCCATTCTGTCTGAGATCAGAGCCCCCCGGCCGTGCTGTAACCCTACACCCAGGCCTGGCTGCGGGATACTTCCCTACATGTTTACCTAACCCTCTCCCTGTCAGGTTGAAATGCTTTTTTTTCCCCTGCAAAAAGAATGTTTAACTTAAGTCTCTGTGTATTGGTTTAAGTCCTCTGCTGTGTGTTTACCTTGGATAACAGAATACACTACCATTGAACAACACTGATTGTGTCATGTCGGAACTAAACCTGTATGCTCGGCCTGTGTTTGTCTGGCCCCCCCCAAAAAAACACAGCGCCTGCTAAAAATACAGCTAAAACACATTGCCGGTGTATTTTGTTTTAGACTGACGCCGAAGAATGTTTGGTAGCAATCTACGGCAGCTCATTCTACGTCCTCCATTTTGTTTGCAGTGGTGCATTTTCCCACACAGTGCCCCCCCCCCCTTTGCCCACCCTATCCCTCCCATAAGCTCCTGGCTAATTTATGACCATGCATATGTCTGAGAGTGGGGTCTCCTAGGAGAATAATCAGATCAGCACAGACAGAGGGCAACACTGCAGTCATTGACCCTTGGAGATCAGGCGCGCTCTATAACAGAGCCCCTGCCCACGAGGCCTGCCTTCCAGAGAGGGCTGCCTGAGCCGAGCCCCTCAGGGGGAATTCACAGGCCTGTACCTGACAATCAGCCACCCAGACAACCACACAGGTAAACACAATAGCCGTGTCACTCCACCCCAACTAGATCTTCGACAAGCCTCACAATTTGGAGCCATAATTGCACCCTATTGTAACATAATCTCACCATGACATAATGGCGCTGCATCTCCGTCTTCTCATTGGCCAGCTTGTCGTACTCCACCTTAAGACTAAAATAGAAGAGAAGGTGTCAATTTTCAGGCGTCTCTAGCCCTTCAATAAATCCCACACTCCTAAACACTTGAGCGCTCTGTGCCAAACTACAGCCTTTGTTTTCATCTTATTTTCTTACGGCCAAACATAGCAATAACAAAATGGTATCTCAAGCAGTATTTTTCAAGTGCATTTGGCTAAAGTCCATTTGCTCTTCTATTGCATTTAAAACATGAATGTTAGCAATGAATGATACGCTGTAAACTCAGTCATTATCATTACCTGTGATACTGGGCTTGCAGGAACTGAAATTCATCTTTTATCCTGTCACAAGACTCCGCTACAGTGAATTTGAAGCCAGGTTGGCCTGGCTGATGTGGAGCCTAAGAGAGAATTGTCAAATGTGATCATTGCATTGGTAATGGACAGTTGACGCTTTTTTCATTTTGTGTGTTCAATTAGGCCAAGGACATGTCGTTCAGGACATCCAGTTTATTCCCATTCGGTTAAGACGTTACTTACTACTTATAAGAACAGACCTATACACCAACGTGTACATATGTTGAACAATATTAAGCAGCTCTTATGATTAGACTTTACATACAAACAAGGTAAACTGCCCTAGCCAAATATATTGGATCAGTCTTCAGACAATAACAACAGTTGGATCAATTGCCACACACTATTCTGGGTGATAAGATGTACGGCTATACATTTTAAGAGGACAAAACGTGTCACAGGCCTCGATGGGAGAAAACAATACAATGACCGTAGACTTCTTTCTACACGATGCATTGGTAAATTGGTAAGCTATTTCAACTAGAAAAAGATATAATTGAACATCTTACCGGATGCCGGCCTTGTGGATACATGGTAAAACGTATCCTTTGTTAATGTGTGGAATACACAGGATGTATTTTCGCTGGGAACGCCACTCTCACAACAGGCGTCCAGTGCTCGGGGGGGTTTGGGGGTGGGGGGTGGGGGGCTTGTCCAAATCCTCCGTGGACGCGCTCTAATCTATAGGTATAACGGGGGGAAATAACTACAAGTATTTCGGAAATCGCGGCAACAACAAGAGGGATGAAAACACAAGCGAGCACATTTTTTTTTCGTCAATCATTGAACCGTCGAAATAGAAGAAGTAGTCCCAACACTTGTTAGTGACCTTATTCACACCGCGGGCCGTGATATCCACTCGACACAAAACGTATCGATCATTCACAAAGTAATTCAAAACAAAATGGCAAAAAAACAGATCCGATTTATTTTATTTCATACTTCTTGTGAGGAAATCCTCATCATATCGTTCGTATGTCTGCACAAACCCGACATAGAAAAAAACAGCTTCTACGACAGACTGCCTACGTCGATTCACTTTTCACTGTTTACGTAGCGTGGAAATAAAAACACAAGATAACTGAGGAATACATACCAGCGTGTTCCGTATTGTGGAAAGTCTCTGTGAAGAAAAGCAGTCCTATTCACTCGTTTAGTCGTCCGTAAGGTAACGTTACGGATGGTGGACGTAGACCGCGACCAGCAGCATCCTCTCCGCGGCGCACCAAGCTAGCTCCAGCTTGATGCTTCTCCTTATGTTGTGCAGTTAGACTCGATTTAACTATTTTACTCTAAAGCGCGGAACTCCAAGCAATGCGTCCACTTCGGCCGATAAATCCCAGAATAGTGTTCGAAATCTTTCTTCCGAACTGAAGAGGTTAGAAATTCTTTAAAAGCGTAACATGGTACTCCACAAGCTCACATTTCCCCGCTGTCCAGCCACCCCGTGCCACACACAGGCAGTGAGACTGAACTGCCGTGAAAGCGCCTATCTGTCCAATCGGATTACTCCTGAAGAACACGGCTACGTCTGCCTATCGGAGGACGACGGCCCCACGTGGGGTTCACTGATACATGACATCATTCCGTGGATTTACAAGGCATCAGCGTTCGTATGTAAAACAACAACACTAATTCTCCGATAATTATTTGGAATCAGACGAGGACAACACATGTCTAATTCTAACGGTCAATTACTATCTTTATGAAATAAGGATGTGGTGTGTGCATCGCTCGATGTATCTGATATTATGGAAGATATGTGCTTCTTGTGCACATTGGTGCGACCAAACTACACACCATGTTATAGGGAAACACTCAAATAGCAACGAAAACTAAATATGTTCTCGTTAACAGCACTCCCCACGTAGGACACAATAATTAGCAATCGATCGACGACAACCAACCCACAGCCTGACCAAAAGCTCGATGTTTACCCAAATGTTATCCAGTTTAGTTTTTTAAAAACCTATTCACGTGACCACGCATTAACGTTTGGGTGATAGCTGCATACTGTAGGGAGTGGGATGATTGCTTTGTCTGATATGAACATCAGCCATGTCTGAGCAGGAGAAAGCGAGCACAGCCTATCGCTTGTCTTGGAGGTTCACTCTGACCCACGTGGGAAGTGCAACCCACGTCTCTGTCGCTTTAAGGTTTTTCAACCAATAACTGTGCGGTACACTTACTGGCTGGTTTGCTATTGGTCAGGTGATGTCAAGCCTGTCATTCAACGAGCTGTAATGTCAATCAATACCACGCGGGGTCAAGCGCTGACAAATGCCTGTGCTCCTCGGTCCTCTGCCTGTGAATAGTGCCTGGAATGGCTGCTTAATTAGCTTCGAATGGCTTTTCTCTCCAGTTCAAACAATCTGTTACCACCACGTGGTAATGAGAGCTTACATTAAACAAAGGAGGAAAGGAAGCATGCATACAGTTGTAACACCACAATCGGATTTTTTTTTTTTCTTTTACTATAACGAGAGAAACAGGAAGGTTGTTTGTTTTTACGAAAACAATCAAAAAATATTAACACAGATCACGGACAACGTTAAAATATATAAACACCTTGCTGTAACTGCATCTAAAACATGAACATTGGCCATCTTGTGTAGCCATTGTATCGTCTAAAGGTTGTAGCCACGTATTTACAGTAGTACCATGTAAAGAGTTTAACTGTTTACACAATTTGTGAGACCTTTCAGCTTCAAATAGCCTATATATCTCCCTCGTCCTGTCCCTGATATAGCTAAACTAATTACTGCCTCAGTGTTGGTAGTAAAGTAAATTGACTACATTAATTATAAAGCGCCTACACGGCTCATTTCGACTAAGTATTTTGTGATTCGAGCCCATTTCAACGATCACAGAGATATATAAGCTAAAGGAGAAGCATTATAATGAGAACCCAAATATGAACAATCCCACATTTTATTCATAGTTTTTTTTGTCCTTCAAGCCACCGACTTATCCGTGAGCAAACCACCAAACCAAAACAGCCAACCGTCATCAAGATGTGCGTACCACAGATACAGTCGAGTGCAACGGAGTCTTTATTATGATATGACCCAGGATTCTGGAGCATGTCTGGTTACCCACAATTCCTCCATTCCCCCTCCGACCACCTTGAGGATGTGGGCTAACGCTGTTATTTCCACACACACACACACACACGCACACACACACGCACGCACGCACACACGCACGCACGCACGCACGCACGCACACACACGCAGACACACACGCAGACGCGCACACGCACGCACACACGCACGCACACACACGCACACATGCACGCAGGCACACATGCACAGACACATATACACTCACAAACACACACACACACACACACACACACACACACACACACACACACACCCACACACACACACACACACACACAAACACACACACACACACACACACACGCACACACACAGAAAGGAGAAGTGTAGAAGCATTCTGTGAGAAACTCAAGAACACACAAGAGCTGGCTGGCTAATCTCACCCCGGCACCCCCTTGTGTTTCTCAATGGAGAGTGCTTGGATTAAAGGACACAAAGGAACGGGCCCAACCCGGGCAGTGGGGCCTTCCACCCCCGAGACCTCCACACTGTTTATTTACATGGAGAGAGAACCCCCCCCCCCCACCCACCACCACCACCACCAACCCCCCCCCCCCCCGTCCCCCAACCACAGTGAGACTCCCACCCTGAGGCCGTCCACACTGGCCTGTTTGCGGAGGTGGCTGTGACTCGTTACAGAGTCAGAGTTTGTCCTTCTCACTCTCGCACTACTTTGGGGACAAACCTCCCATTGCGCAACGCGCGATTACAACTGTAGTAAACAAATGTTTTACTACCGCGGAAGCACGCTAACTTTATATTAAGGTCATACTGGTGGCTCTCTCGTGTAAATAATGGCAGTATAGCAGTAATCACACACACACCCACGCTGCTTATTTGTGTAAAATAAATAGTCTTCTCGGGGGGAAAAAAAAATATGGGTGAAAGTGTGTTTAACGGCGCATGAATGAGGCAAAGATCAGCAACGCTGAGGCGTGTTTGCCGATTACAAAGTATCGGATTGTTAATGTGACTTGGAGTTAATAAATGACTTCGCTGATTTTCTCTCACGTTCTTAAGAGTTTCCTGATCGGGGCGCTGAAAAGGCAGTGCGGCGTCCAGCATCCAACTGCTCAGGCCACTGGTATGTGCTTTGTAATTAGAAGCACAGGATAAACTCACAGAATCTAAATGCATGCCCATATCAAAATACATACCCGCGCACGCACGCACACACACGCACACACACACACACACACAAACACACACACACACACACACACACACACACACACACACACACACACCTCGTGCAGGAACAGACAGACAGACAGACAGACATCATACATACCCACACACACACACACACACACACACACACACACACACACACACACACACACACACCGAGCATTCCGGGTAACAAAGGGGCCAGTGTGTGGCGGAGATGAATACTCTGTGCCGTATCACAGTGACTAATCAGACTTTAATCAATGCAAACAGAAGGAAGGTCTTTATCAGGACCAGGAGAAATGTAGACTTGAAGAGTGTTGCAAGCCAAATAAACGAGGCCTTTCGCACTGCTGGCACTGAGATGTGGGCCTGCTGCACAGAATAATACACACAGCCACACAGACATTTACACACTCTGCGCTATCAACAGTCACTCAATAACAACTTTAACGGCACAACACAAAACAGTTCTTGGCGGCTTAAAAAGTAACCAACACTAAATCAAAGAGTTACGCAACCGTTTCTCATTGAGGCGCACTGTTGCCACTGATGTCCGCCATTCAGCAAAGCGATTGCATAGCATGTGTATCCTTCATGTGTCCTGAGGGGCTAAGGATTGTGTTATTCCTTATTGAAATAAAAGTGTATGAAAACATACACGTGATGGATCACATGATGGATACCCTATCCTTTCTAATTTGGACATTTCATAATGTCAAATTCATAATAGTAAACTACTTCTTTTTGTAGCTTGTCTCCCAAGAGCTTTATATTACAGTATCATTTTATTAGAGTAAGGCAAGAGGTTTGTATTGGAGTGATGTGATCACGATGACTACTCATAATTTCCAGTTCATGCTCACCCACGTCTTCCCCTGAGAAACCATAAATGACTGCAAATGGTTCATTGGACAAAATAAAAGCCACACAGTGTGGTGATACAACATGGCGTTCTGGAAAGACAAAGCCAGGAAAAAACTGTTTGGTAAACCTATTGGGTCAAAGACGTTCCACATTCTCACAAATTCAGAAGAGTCTCTATGTGGACGAGCATTCACTGAATCCCCAATGATGAGACACTCCAGCTCCATCACTAGTGAGCAATTAGTGATTCAATTAGGATCACATGGCAGTACCAGGAAAACTCACATGACACTTAAAACGATTTTACTGGAAATGTTGTGATGTTTGTATTGTCTCTACTGTATGGCTGCATGCAGAATAAGTGGTAAAAAGGCCCTTCATTTGTCAAATGAATCTAGGTGATAGATATGTTTGGCCTGCTATTAAAATGATCTCTACAGAATAATCTGGACTGTAGAAGCAAACATGCTCATTCTCTAGACCATCAGAGCAAACCTTCATGGCCAGTGTCTTCATGGACAGCCTCCCGTGGCTGACGGCACGCTATCAACAGTAACCGTCCTCTACAGCAGCCTTCTCTCTCTCTGTCTCTATGATAAAGCTTGGGGAACAATGCATGGCAGAGCCAGTGAGTCTGGGTATTTCCTTCTCATTTTCAACTCTCACAATTTGCATGGCATAATCAGTAGTCAGAATGGTCCTTGGAGGGGTATACGTGCAGGAGAGTTCTCCGTTTAGCAACCGCAAAGCTCTACATCATTCCTGACGGCAAACTGCCCAGACTAAAGGCAAGTTAAAAGCTAAGGAGGCTCGGAGCTGACTCCATTTTGTACAATACTCCCTTGCCACCATCACGTCCTGAGAGGATTCCATATGGGAAGGACGCAAACAACGTGAGAATGTTAACAACGTCACCAATCAGAAGATCAGAGGATGCTAATTGATTGAGGGGAACTGAGGGGAACATGGAACAGATTTTGTTACTCTAATCCATTTTGCTAAATGCTTGATGCGATTATAGTTCTTTAGGACTAAATTCAGTTATGGTTGGTGATTATATTCGCATGATATGTGAATGACTTCCCATGACTATGTCTGGCTGAAAGCTCTTCAAGAGAACAGCCACAAACGGACACAACTCAAGACAACTATTTTGTTGTTCAAAAACAACAAAGCCGTGAGGCTCGGCTTTTTCAGATATAGGCCACATCGTTTGGACACAACGATGATCTGCATTTCATGTGGATTCCATTCCAACATACTGATAGAACATTGTGGCAGTGACATTACAAACCTTAATGTTCAGCTGAATTGGTCATAAAGTAAAACACACACATTGGACCAACCACTTAAAGTCTTGAATCTGTCCTCAAATATTGCATTTCACCAACGATTCACTGAGCAACATTTCACATTCCCTGGCACACAGTAATACAGCTCTATACTCCTCCACAGCAAATTGACTCTGCACAAGTGCTCCTATGCTTTCTGACTGACACATGCTCAGTGAAAATGATTCCTCCACCTGCAGCAGCCAGCCATGCTGCTCACTCTGGAGGGCCACTTGATTCCATTATTAGGTTTAAAAAAGAAGAGAGAGAGAGAGAGAGAGAGAGAGAGAGAGAGAGAGAGAGAGAGAGAGAGAGAGAGAGAGAGAGAGAGAGAGAGAGAGAGAGAGAGAGAGAGAGAGGGCGTGATACATCTTAGCTGAGTAAAGAGGAGGAATAGTAAGCAGCAGAGGAGGAAGTCATCAGGGCAGAGGAGAGAAGACCCAGTCTTCTGACAAGAGATCAGAGAGGTCCACCAGCTGGAACCCCTGCTCATGAGCCACAGAGGAGAGCCCTGCATGGCTGGTTAGGATGATGAGCTCTGTCAGAAGCAAAGAGAGAAAACCCACCACCTAACCCAGCCTCAAAGCTACTCTTCTCCCCAGCTCCTAGTCTGCACTATAGCACACACCCAGCCAGAGCTACTTGTCTTTTATATACGGTGCTGCCCAGTTTGTTTCACCCCCAGATGTCCCCTAAGAAGGAGTTAAAGAATTATGAACGCAGAACCTCTTGAGAGGCAATGAGAGAGCAAATCAACAAATTAATGGCTCTCCTATGAGAGCGTAAGCCTCTTATTTTTATTTCAAATGAGGATAGAAATTGACTTCCTTATTAAATCTAATTATTAGCTTGTGCCCTCCAAAAGTCTTCTAAAAATCGCCTAGAGCCACCAGGCTATTAGCATAAACACTACCACTGGCAAGCTTAAAACAAATGGTATATTTAGTGTGTGTTAATGGGATTAAAGTGTGCTGGATTCAGGAGGGGCTCGGCTAACACAAAACCTCACATCTTCATTATGGATGCCCTGACTTCTTCATTTCCACCTTCTTTGTTTGGATTTCATTCCACTCGGCCGGTTATTCCTGTCCTCGGTTATTCAACAGATTGTGTTCAATCTTGATCCAAAAAAATCCCAGACAATCATAAATAATAAAGGATTACACCAATCTCTGAAAAGCTGGTGGTTCGCCAGCGGCAATGCACACACAGAGAAATAATTGTTGGCCATCTGTGCACCAGATTGGTAAGAGAAAGGGTAAACAAAGAGCAGAGTGTACCTGCTAAAGCGCTCTCCTCTGTTCCCTCTTCCCTCTCATGAAGGGCTTTGATGGCATTCACCCCGACACAATCCACCGGGCCATGGTGAGAGATTTTTCGATTAGGGAAGGTTCAAAACCACAGATTGACAATCTGCGCCTGTCAGGAATCTAACAAGGCTTGGGGTTATGTAGCCATCACTGGGGGGAGGGGGCACAGTGAAACACTGCCTGAGATTTATGATAATTGACTAGGCAAATGATCAAATTTACATGTGATATATACATGAAATGAAAGTGATGTCATGAAGGCTTACCCTTTAAATCATTCCTGGGTAAGCCAGGATTGAATTTACTGGCACGGTGTTAATCATATATGCCAAAGCCATCATTGAGCATGCATAGACCTATACCCAGCCATCAAAGAGCATTATTAGCAAGAATTGATCTTGTGCTCTGGTCAGCCGATGCATTTGGATAGGAGCTACAAAGTTCATTTTGATACGCTTAAGATTCCTGGGTGAGAGGATAAATCAATGAGTGACCTGGAATGAACACATATTCTAATCTTCTGTCTGCGGTGCAGCACAAAGACATCGTGTCATTAGGAGTAACATTTAACATTGTGTTGATGTTGATGTTGTTGTTTTTGTTTTTTGCACATAACGACCTCCAAGTGTTCAGACTCTGAATTGGAAATATTCATTACATCAATTATTTTTTTGTTCAGGAAGCTGCTCAATGTTGTGTTGTAGCAGCAATAAATTCCATTAATCCAATACGGACAATAGCTATTATGATTGGGAAAAAAACACACAACAGCAGACCATGAAATAGCAAACCTGTGTGATGGAAACAAGCAGGAGACAAAGGAGGAGGGGGAATAGAGGATATCAGTGAGTGAGGAAATGAGTTCTCTTTGTGTGCAGCCTTGTTTGGCCTGTTGACAGCCGTTAATGGAGTTACAGTTGCTGCTGCTTGGCACTAATTAAACCTCCTCTCATTAGCCGAGTCAGGGAGGGGCAGCACACACACACACACACACACACACACACACACACACACACACACACACACACACGTGCACACACACACACACACACACGCACACACACACACACACACGCGCACACACAGACACGCACACGCACACACACACACACACAGACACACACACACACAAACACAGACACGCACACGCGCACACACACACACACACACACACACACACACACACACACACACACACACACACACACACACACACACACACAAGAGTAATGAACTGAAAAGGAGGGTGGGGGTTGAATATCTTACCAAGAAAATCCAGAAACTGCATTTACTGTAAATTGGTACAAACCTAAGTGCAATGAGAAAAAAAGAACAGACACACACACACACACACACACACAGTCAAGACATATTATGGACCAGTAGCAGCAGAAAATATCACACACCTCACCTCACCCACAGCGCTACGCTGCTCCCCTAAGAAGCCACAGGCCAGACATCTGGAAATGTTGCTACCGCCCGGCTGCTGGAGAACAGAGGGAGGAGGGAGGAGGGGGGGGGGGGGGGGCCTTGTGACCGAGTGTCACAAGGGCTGAGTGGAGCTCAGTGTGTGTCATCAAGCCGCAGCTCCATCGCATCCTGTAATCCAGCTCACCGCCGAAGCCGCGGCTGCTGGCTGCTGCCTGACCGAGCCTCATTGTTTGTTTACGCAGCTCACAGACCCCGCCATTAAAAGTGGGAAGCCTGTCAAAAAATAAAAAAAGAGACTTTTTCATGTTGAGGGCGGCAATTGTGGCTCTTGTGTGATGTTTTCCCCTCGTGCTGACCCCTCGAGGTCAGGAAGCAGCCTGACCGCAGAGGCCACGGAGCCATCCCATTGGCTGGAGCCTGCGCTGTATTTCTGACAGTGTTAGTGGTAGAAAAGAAAAAAAAACCCACGGGGTAGCCTGTGGCGGCGGCCCGCGTGGCTGCATGCCGTCTCAGTGGGCCTGCGCCGCCCCGGCATCATTATAACCACTCCTCCGGCTGAGACACCACACAGCCTCCATGAAGCACATGATCCCCTCCCTCCTCGTGTCTTGGTCACCTCCTCCTCCGGTGTCCCGCCCCGGACGCCGGCTCGCCGAGTAGTGTTGCAGCCACACAGCAGGGCCTGGCAGACCGTGTGTGCTCTGCTCACCGACAACCACTCCAGGCAAAACGGTGCCCGGGCACGCCAGCTCCGGGGCGCTCCCCCGACACCTGATCCTCAGCACAAACAGGCCGGGCAGGAGGAGCAGCATGGAGTGACGCGGGCCGTGTTTAATAGCCATTATCTCACACGCTCGACGAAATATGGGCAGAATGTGGACGTTTCGCTCCGCAGTGGAACTTATGACAGCCACCAATTAGGTTTACAACCCTGGCGCCTTCGGGCCCCGCTGTCACCCGGACCTCAGTGTGTCTCTCTCTGATGCTCTGGCCTGCCTGACACAGCTCCAGGGCTCGCTGGGCGGCATGGGGAGGAGGAGGAGGAGGAGGGGGAGGAGAGGAGGAGGAGGAGGGGGAGGAGGAGAAAGAGAGAGGGGAGAGGAAAAGGGGGTGGGGGGTGGGGGGGGGATGCTGGCTCCACTGCTGAACTCTGATAGCAGCAGATAAGCAAACCTTGGGGCCTCTTATCTGGTCTGTGGGATCCTGTGTAAATGTAGGGTTGTGTCTGGACGATTACATCAGCCGCCCCTGCTGGGGACACAGAGCAGCGAGCCGGGAGAGAGCACCATGACTCCCCTCATGTGACAAAGTACATTTCCTCCACAGCCTCTGCGCGGTGACTAACGCGACAGGACCCGGGTATTGTTGTTGTGGCAAAATGCCACGAAAGCAAAGTTTAAACTGTCTACTTCCATCTGGTCCCCACACTGCTGTTAGTTCTATTGTCGACTCAGGCCTGTGTGCCGCCTGGTGATGCTGTCACCCGGGAAGCTGGTGGATGGATCACCGCGTGTCAGCGACTGCTGCTGGGGACGTGGTGGGGCCTGGAGGATGTGGTGGGGCCCTGGAGGATGTGGTGGGGCCTGGAGGATGTGTTGTGGCCTGGAGGACGTGCTGAGGCCTGGAGGACGTGGCCTGGAGGACGTGCTGAGGCCTGGAGGAGAAGTGTGGCCTGGAGGACGTGGTGGGGCCTGGAGGATGTGGTGGGGCCTGGAGGATGTGTTGTGGCCTGGAGGATGTGTTGTGGCCTGGAGGACGTGCTGAGGCCTGGAGGACGTGGCCTGGAGGACGTGCTGAGGCCTGGAGGAGAAGTGTGGCCTGGAGGACGTGGTGGGGCCTGGAGGATGTGGTGGGCCTGGAGGATGTGGTGAGGCCTGGAGGATGTGGAGGGCCTGGAGGACGTGGTGAGGCCTGGAGGATGTGGTGAGGCCTGGAGGACGTGGTGAGGCCTGGAGGATGTGGGAGGGCCTGGAGGATGTGGCCTGGAGGACGTTGTCGGGCCTGGAGGACGTGGTGGGCCTGGAGGACGTGGTGTGGCCTGGAGGACGTGGTGTGGCCTGGAGGATGTGGTGAGGCCTGGAGGATGTGGCTGGAGGACGTGGTGAGGCCTGGAGGACGTGGTGGGCCTGGAGGACGTGGTGTGGCCTGGAGGAATGTGGCCTGGAGGACGTGATGAGGCCTGGAGGAGAAGTGGGGCCTGGAGGATGTGGTGAGGCTTGGAGGATGTGGTGTAGACTGGAGGACGTGATGGGGCCTGGAGGACGTGATGAGGCCTGAGGACGTGGTGGGCCTGGAGGACGTGGTGGGGCCTGGAGGACGTGATGGGGCCTGGAAAGA
Organism: Urophycis tenuis; assembly: GCA_036785325.1. Taxonomy (NCBI): domain Eukaryota; kingdom Metazoa; phylum Chordata; class Actinopteri; order Gadiformes; family Phycidae; genus Urophycis; species Urophycis tenuis. Next base: position 2,390,514 of record JAXIVH010000013.1, read on the forward strand.
CGTGGCCTGGAGGACGTGGTGGGGCCTGGAGGACGTGGTGAGGCCTGGAGGACAGCTGCGAGACGAGGCGGGAGGATCTCCGGTCCGCCGGGACGCGGGCCAGGGAGGAGTGAGGAGACACAGGAACACCCTTCCTGTTTGTTTTGCACCCGTTTTTTTTTTTTCTGCCGGTCCTGCTGGACGTGAGGCATGTGCCATTCAGACAGCCATCACCGCGTCTGAGAGGTGAATGGTTAGCAGGCCCCTCCGCCATCCTCCCTGGCTTTTCCCTGGCTCTCCTCCACCGCCCCTGCCACCGTCTCTCTCTCTCTCTCTCTCTCTCTCTCTCTCTCTCTCTCTCTCTCTCTCATCTCTCTCTCTCATCTCTCTCTCTCTCTCTCTCTCATCTCTCTCTCTCTCTCTCTCTCTCTCTCTCTCTCTCTCTCTCTCTCTCTCTCTCTCTCTCTCTCTCTCTCTCTCTCTCTCTCTCTCTCTCCTCTCTCTCTCATCCCACCCAGAGAGGGGAAGTGGTGAGGTCGGAGTGGTTGGCCTGAATCGGCCCAGCTGTGTCACCACAGACCTCAGAGAGTGTGAGCATGTGGGGAGCGAGGGAGGGACCCACAGGGCTTTTGGCAGAGCAGAACACACCAACAGTTACTTACAGCAGCCATGGTGGCCGGCCACCGCTGCTTACACAGCTACATTTTTATGATATAAATAAACATGATAGAAGGCATATTAACATTAAATCACTGGATCGCGCCGGCATACAGGCTTTATTGTCATATGGGATTATAATGGACGGGCAGGGTGGACTGTGGTCAGGGCGTTTGACTCCCAAACCCCAACCCATGAGCAAGGAGCCCGACTCCTGTGTGCTTATGAATGTCATTCAAAGTGCTCACTGTTCACTGTCAGCCTCTTTGGATGAAGTGAGCCAGATGGTTTCATCCAAAGTGACTATTTAGTCACAAATGACTAATAAGTAACTCACTAAAATAGCAAACAATTAATAATAATTCATTACAAGACAGCAGCCGTGGGCAGAGCCCCGTTGGTAGGAGACATGCAGTGCCTCTGGTGCTGAGCGCACTACAACACACTGTGACCTGCAGAGCAGGCAGGCCGCTCCAGTGTGAAGGGGTGGTCGACCGCGGTGCTGCGCAGTCAGCAGGACGACAGCACGTCGCACGTTGATGACGTCACGGCTCCACGCTGGGCTCCGGGGCAGTGATTTATGAGCTCATCTGGAAGTGTCTCCACGGCAGCCAGGTCTCTGTCTCCCTTGGGTGCTGCTAATGGGACAGCGGTGGAGGCTAGCCTTGTGCTACGCGAGGACTCCTCTGAGCTTAAAGGGCCGGGCGCAGGACTCAGCCAAGCCACGCCAGCACAACAGCGGGAACAAACGCTGGCGTTGTTTGGGAGCGCGCCCCCCATGCCGGGAACACGTCTGGGGGGGCTGCGCACACAAGTGCACACGCTTGTGTGCCCGCGCGCACACACACACATTTGCACATACACTGCAAATATAGAATATATCAAGTAGTGCACATATATCCTCAGCTATTTACAATTTTGTTATGCAGCCCAAGAAAGATATTGAAGCAACCACCCAGTATGCAAATAGAATGATAATAAGCCTGCATAATTCTGTTCTAGACACAGGACACAAAGGAACAGAAGAAAAAAAAACGGTTACATTGTTAGCAATTTCTAATAGAGGACACCTATTGACCTATTTTCTCTTGGAAAGCAATTTGTCCTTCCAAAATAAAACTAATAGGTGGCAAGATGAATGGATTAAAGCAAGCTAGACCGGGTGCAACGCGCCACAAGGCACTAAATCACCAGATTATTAGTTTTATCAGCCAAGCCATGAGAGAATAATTGCTAATGTTCCCAGAGTAACCAAGGGAAATAAAGGTAATGGAGCCAATTTATAAATTCTGATTGGTATACATGGAGAACTTCCAGCCCATCTTCTTTGTTATTTTACTGCTCTCATAAAATACGCCCTGAGTTGCACAAAACTGAGCCGGCTATCAAAATCATACAATCACAGCACGGAGAGGCCGCTCCTCCGTTATTTTTAGTGCCTCGCAGGCCCGGCCTGTGGTTATAAATCAAAGTAATGTGGAAAAGGGAAAAAAAAGAGAAAAGAAAGAGGGCACTAACATCCACCCCGTAATGAATTTCTTTACTTCATTTAGCCTGTCAGGAGACAATGTGGGTCCTGGAGATTCACTCTCACACTATCACACGCACACTATCACACACACACTATCACACACACAGTATCGCACGCACACACACACACTATCACACGCACACACACACACACTATCACAAGCACACACACTATCACACACACACACACATGCACACACACACACACACACACACACACACACACACACACACACACACACACACATACACACAAACACACACACACACTATCACACACAAACACACACACAAAAACACTGTGCTTACACACCTTGGATCCAGGAGGCAGCGTTGTGGGGGTCCTTGTTACTGGTGTTTGTCAGAACGTCAACAAAGTTTGGGTCTTAGAGGACAACACACACCGGTCTGTGTGATCAAACCATCCTGACCCGGCTTCCGTATACCAATATCATCTTTCAGACCGCCTTGTGTGTTGGATCCCACCCAGAGTGTTTCACTTGAACATGCAGGCCACCAATGTATAGCACTTTGGTCTTTGTGATGAGGTCTTTTGTGGAGCGCTTGTGAGTGGTGATTCACTGTTATTCTGTCAAACTCTGTACAGATCTGATCCATGATCCCAAAGACCAAAGACGTGTGTGGTTTTACATGTGTAGCGAGCAGGCACACGCATGCTAAATGTTAAAGTACAAACGCTAAAACAACGTAACAACACAGAGAGACAAACAGACGGACACGCAGACGCAGAGCCACAGACAGGCAGGGCGGAAGGGCCCCGGCCTCTCAGCCACACGTCTGTCCCTCAGGCAGGGTGGACTCCACGTGTTCCCCCCGCTCCTCACCGCTCTGTGATGTTTAAATGGTGAGTTGTTGCGAGTGTAAATGTAGGCCGAGATGTCTGCAGATGTAGAGCCCCTCTCTTATGTGGTGATGAAAGCCCAGACCGTTCTGGTTAGGAGCCGCAGAGCTCTGGGGCCGCAGCCCGCTCCCCATCGCAGACACGCTGGGTGGCTGGTTACGTCCGCTCCCGCCTCTACGCAGTTGTACACCGATAAACAGTTTGGCCTATAGTCCGTTATATAGTAGGTTATATCTCCCTCAGTAGGCCTTCTGTAGCCCCTGTAACCTCAACGTAAACAAAGACAGAGCCGTGGCTTTGAAATATGGAATGACATAAAGTTGGGAAATAGGCGTCATCGCAGTAGTCTTATCATCGTGATAACAGTGTTATAGTATTGTTTCATCCAGAAAACCATTTTTGTCAATGTAAATATGGGTTGAGACATCGTTAGCCAACACAAGAAGGATGCCAGATAGATTTGATCTGCAGGAGTGTTTACAGCTGAGGCCAGCAGATGTGACACAGAACCCGCCCCAGCTCGCCCACACCCACTCACCCATCCAACCGCGAACCCCACCTCCGCCCCCCCCCCCACCCCATACACATTGAAACACATATACACATTCTTGACCTTTTCTGCTGTAGTGGCGACAGCTTCATACCGCTGTTGTAACTGACAAAAAAACGGCCCACATATTTTCCAGCCCACATCCTGTTATGTTTCTGTGTGGTGAAACTACATTGCTCACTTCTCAGTTCCCTGACTCACAGGTGTAGACAGTGTTGGTGTGTTTGTGAACGCCAACCTGTCCGACCTGAACCTCTTTGTTGGGACTGCTGATGAACGATAAGTGGCCCTTTGTGTGTTCAGCAGTCATTCACGAGCTGAGTCGCACATTCAAGTGTACATCACACTGTCCTCGAGCTAATCGCTGTACAATAGATTCCCATGGCTGGCCTATGGGTCATCATCATCTTTCATTTCTGTCAATTGCAAAATAATAATAATAACAACAGAAATCCACACTACTGATAATAACCATTACACATGGTCTTGGTTGAAATCAACGATTAAAAAAAAGAACAAAAAGAAAAATCGATAAAAAAAAGACATCAAATGGTGTACTGGCGTGTGACATCTGCCAGACTGTGTTTGGGAGCAGCTCATCACAGAGCATGAGAGGAAGCCTTGTCTGGCGAGGGCTTCAGGGATGTGTGAAAGCTCAAGCCTAGCTAATTTTTCAAGTCTTCATTCGGTTACCATGGTATGTCATTGAGGCGTTTTTTTTTTGGATCATGTAAATGGAAGTAATTTGAAAGCAATTCGGGAACAGCCTCAGACGTCAGTTTAATTCCACACATGCTCTCAGCAACAAATGAAAGCGGGGCAAAGGCTGCGAGATGGAAATGATTTTCCAAAGGATTGATATGCACTTTGGATTCCGCCGCGTTCTGCGGGAGGAAAGGGACGCTTTAATCACGCGTTCTACGACCCACAGTCTCAGCGTGGTTAGGGGTTTTATCCAAACGCAACAAGGCCTGTAATAAATCCAGCCATCCTCCATCAGACTGCCAGCAGCTGGGAGCCGTGGGGGGGGGCGTGGGGGGGGGGGGGGGGGGGGGGGGGCACCCCAAGCAAAATGTTATTCAGCTTGTTAGTGTTTGATGTGACGGCGAGCCGGGCTGCAGAGGGCTGCTGCCTGTGGTTTATGGTTTGTGGGTTTTGCTCAAGATATGAAGTCTCACTTTCCGACTCAGGATGTCTCACCGCCATTGAAGCCACAACTGTAGCAGTGAGATAACGCCGGCTCGTGGAGCCGGGAAGACTTCAGAGGAAGACATGTGGTCTTGACTCAGTGAGTGACACACAGCTACAGTATATGTGTGTGCGTGTGCGTAGGCGGTGTGTGTGTGTGTGTGTGTGTGTGTGTGTGTGTGTGTGTGTGTGTGTGTGTGTGTGTGTGTGTGTGTGTGTGTGTCTGCGCACACGTCTGTCTTTTTCCACATCCTCCTACAGATACAGTGCTCTTTACTGCTACCACTTGCTGAAGCAATATTACTTCCTCTTCTCTAGGCCCCCAAACAGTTGTCATTTAATCTCAAACATGCGCACTTCTCGTGACTCCTCACCAGAAGCCCTTTGTTGCAACTTTTAATCTCATCTCTTCATCTCTGCGTTATATGATTAATTTCCTAAGCACCATAATTTATTCTATAAAACGACACGATAACCTGTTTATACTGGACTGGACATTTAATCCATCCACCCACAAACCTACAGGGGCATGAGTACTTAACTAAATGATTCCTAATTCGTACTGTAAATAAAACATTTTAAGATCCTGGCCCGTTCCTTAGCAACAAGCGGCTAAACCTACAGAAGGAACTTGTTGCTTGCAGTGCATGCTACCTCTTTAAAATGCATCATCTCAGTCACACATACATCATGGGATGATGTCACAGGGGTTCATGAACCACAGATTACGTCCCAGACGTGATGGATACGTTGGATGCAGATCCCAGCAAATTGAAACCAATGGAGTCTCGCTGCGTGGCCGCTGTGATCACTTTTTGTTTAATCAAATACATTTCTGAAAAAAAAATCACGTATCCTGACAGTACAGTTTCGTAATGTATCCACGGGATTATAAATCACTGAAAAAGTAGAAGTGTAAAAAAAAAAGCGTGCTCATGTCATTGCAAAAATAATGACAATAAGACATGTGGGCCGACGCGTGGAGGAGGAGGAGTGGGAGGCAGGGCTCGAGATGGGAAAACATCTCACGTTACCACGGGATCATGAATTAACCATCAGCGTTTTACTGGAGGAAATACAGATGCTAATTGGATATGCTTGGTTGCTTTTATTACACCGTGAAGGTAGGATCACAGTGAAAGGGCAAGGGGGCAATGCGATGCACCATCTGACTCAGTAAGAGTTGTCTCTCCTCACAGACAGGCACACACACACACACACACACACAGGCAAGCACGCACGGACGCACACCGAGACACACACACACACACCACACACCGCGCGGCCCGCACGCACAACAGTGACCTGAGGGTCAGCTGCTTTGGCTGCAGTCCCCCTAGGGGTGGTGGGCGGACAGGCTATTGATCAGCCAGACTATTATCAGAGCTGAGGCTGTATATCATGCTGTCTCCCCACAGCAGGGAGCCTCCGTCTCTAATGGACTATAGCAGTGCTCTCCACCCCCCCCAACCTGTCCTTGTCACCCTGCCCAGCCCCCCTCCACACACACACACACACAGACACACGCAGACACACCACACACACACACACCACACACACACACACACACACACACACACACACACACCTTAAGCACCATCGATCCCTGCGTCACCCGTCCTTGTCCCGCCCGTGCCCTGCTCCCGGGGGGGTGGGGGGTTGGGGAGGAGGCTACCTCTCATTCTGTCAGGGCTGAAATATTCCTTCGTTGGCGACGCCCCATAAATACACCCCCCACCCCACACACACCCCGTGGCCTTTTCGCAACCTCCGGTGACCAGGAGGGGAACTGGTGGTGATTGCAATAAAAAGGGGATATTGTGTATAGGTCATTATCGGCACGCCGATGGCTTAATGAGGAAGTCAGCAGCCCCCCCCCCACCCCCCCCCCGCATATCTACATGTACCAACGTTCAAGGAAGTGCACCCGGCCGTTTGGCTGACAAATCAAGAGCAGATTTCCCAATTCATGGTGCGTGACCTACATCCCCTCCCCTCCCCCCCCCCACCACCGCCACAGTAAATCAATGGCTGCTCGGAGGAAACACAGTCCCGACATCCACTCTGGGGGCCGGGTTCGATATCTGCTCTGCCCCGCTTCGCTGCTACCCTGGCCTATTATAGGAGGGAACCAGCCACCATCAGCCACCACAAGCCAGGGCCGTAAACAAGCCGGGGGGCTGGGGCCGGGGGGGGGGGGGGGCGGGGGTGGTGGCAGTGGTTATTACGAGGTCGTGCCGAGCAGCCAGTTGTCTGTAGCTGCTGGCAAAGGAAAACAAAGCGATGAGGATTTAATGATATCCAGCTTTGTGGCTATTGATAGCAGAGTCAATGGGCTGCACTAGGGGTGTCTCTCGGATACACAGCAGATTAGCAGCTCTGTGGCGAGATGAAAACGTCAGAGATCAATAGGACACAGGGGAGAATCATAATCGTCCCAGCCACTCTGTGGCTCTCATTTCGCTGATTGCTCGGGTCCTTTTATGGCCTCCTGCAGTCGGGGGGGTGTGATATTAACTGCGTTCATAAAACATGCATCGCGGATCTGTCACAGGCGTCATATGTTAATGCGCGCGGCTAATGAATATGAATGCTCTGTTTCGCCAGCCAAGTCTCCCACTCTCATTACGTTGCTTTACGCCTCGCTGCGCTGGGAGAGGTTGTGTGAATAAAATGTAAATCACAACTTTATTGGGGTAAATGCACGACTTTAATACTAAACCATCATGCAGGAGGGAACAAAACACACTCTCTGCAGCGGACCAAATAGCTATCTACTTAAAAGCCTGCGTGTGTGTCAACAACACCACCACCGCCACTGCCACCACCTACACCACCACCACCTACCACCACCACCAGCACCACTACCACCACCACCACCTACCAGCACCACCACACCACCACCACCTACCAGCACCACCACTATACCAGCACCACCACCACCACCACCACCTACCAGCACCACCACCACCACCACCTACCAACAACGCCACCACCACCACCTACCAGCACCACCACCACCACCACCTACCAGCACCACCACCACCACCACCTACCAACAACGCCACCACTACCACCTACCAACACCACCACCACCACCACCTACCAGCACCACCACCACCACCTACCAACAACGCCACCACCACCACCTACCAGCACCACCACCACCACCACCTACCAGCACCACCACCACCACCACCTACCAGCACCACCACCACCACCACCTACCAGCACCACCACCACCACCATCTACAGCACCACCACCACCACCACCTACCAGCACCACCACCACCACCACCTACCAGCACCACCAAATGCAGTGCCGTCCTAAATTCTATAATTCGGCAATCACCTGCCCCATCGTAGCCCAAAGATCTCAGATTAATTGGCGTTATAGTGCAAAGTGAGTGAGAGAATTGGACAGTAATTACATTAACCTTCTGGATCACACCTTGTCTTTTAGTGAGACGTGTCTCTGCAAAGAAGATGGCTATTGCATAGATGATTACTCTTATCCTTGACAGTGTCTGCCTTCCAAATTGATCCAATTAGCCATTTGGGCTAATTTAATTACTGCGAGCTGCTACTGCTTCTCTATCTCTCTCGCTGTCCTTGCCAGCATGGTAATCATAATTGTGTGAGTACTGAAACATATTATCTTCAGGACATGCATGAGGGGAAAAAAAACATTAAAATCAGCAAACGTTAATCTGATAGGGGGTAACGTCCAGACCAACAACAATGTGCCTCAGCACTGCACAACAACACACAACCCCCCCCCCCAGCCCCCAGCCCCCAGCCCCCAGCCCCCAGCCTGCACGTCGGGCGTGTCCTCCGTCTATTGCATCCCAAACCAACGAGGAAGAACGAAGAATGCAAAGCTGAAGGCCTGGCGGCAGCAGAGGGGTCTGGTGTTATTAAAGTTATCAGCCTGCACAGTACCTCAGTAAATCAACGTCTCGAATATCAATCATATAAAGAGCATGTTCATTTGGAGACTAATGAAGAGAGAGAGAGTGTGTGCAGGACAGAACACAGAGCCCTGTGATTGGTATGCATAGGCCGGGCTCATGCCTGATATTAGGTGAAAGCGTCTTCATGCACAGCAGAGTAATTTCATCTGCTGGGTTTTTGAGCCTGGCGTGGGCACCCTGGCACGTAGCAATCTCCTCTGCTCCGGGGACAATATGAGTTGGGAAATTAGAGGGACGTTGGGTGGCCACCTCCATAATTGGCAGACCGAACACGATAAAAAATGACCCCTGGGCTCGACTTGTCTTTGCTGTAATTAAGATGAAATTCAGCAATCATTTAAACTCACACATTGAGGTGTGCCAATGTGAGGCCAAGTGCCAATTGATATTGGCTTTCTCTAGCTGAGTATTTATCTTCCACTGTTTCACTGGGGAAGAAGCATTGTTCAAACATTGTTCATTGTTTGCGTTCAGCATTTTGAATCACCGTAGGCATTTAGGTTAGGGCGTTGCAACATAAAGAAGTGATTTCATGTTTACGTGACTTTATAATGACACTTCATATAAATCAACCTCCATGCTTTACAGACGCTCAAAGAGAAGCCCATTTGCACCGTCTGTTTTTCATGTGTCACTACTCTGTTCTCTACTCTGTTCTCTACTCGGTTCTCTACTTGTGTCACTACTCTGTTCTCTACTCGTGTCACTACTCTGTTCACTACTTGTGTCACTACTCGGTTCTCTACTTGTGTCACTACTCTGTTCTCTACTCGTGTCACTACTCTGTTCTCTACTCGGTGTCACTACTTGGTTCTCTACTCGTGTCACTACTCTGTTCTCTACTTGTGTCACTACTCGGTTCTCTACTTGTGTCACTACTCGGTTCTCTACTTGTATCACTACTCTGTTCTCTACTTGTGTCACTACTCGGTTCTCTACTTGTGTCACTACTCTGTTCTCTACTTGTGTCACTACTCGGTTCTCTACTTGTGTCACTACTCGGTTCTCTACTTGTGTCACTACTCGGTTCTCTACTTGTGTCACTACTCGGTTCTCTACTTGTGTCACTACAGTCGTGGCACAATGAACCGAAGGCGGGGCCAATGCTGACACTAAGTCCACAGGAAACGAGGAGCTAAATGTGTTTCACTGTCGTTCTGTCTTGCATGTTGCTTTCGGTAGTGCAGTTTACCCGGACGGGTTCCATGTAGGCCAAGTGTGGGAAATAATGAGTTCCCTGGTGCACTAATGAGTTGGTCTATAGCCAGTGGGGTCCAGATTAAAGGGACTCTGGGTCTCCCGTCCTAAAAGGGCCTTTCTCCAGGGCCTGGGTCATTCTCTGCTGGCCATGGAGGAGCTCAGAAACATGGCTCCAATCAGGGCATTTTTGTTGAGGAAAGTTCTTTTAATCTGTGATTTTAACACCAGATCAGTGTCACCCCCATGGCAGCGAGACAAAAAAGGAGGAGGATTTACATCAAATATTCATAACCAGTAAGACTCTCTAAGGATTTCCCAGCCAAGACCAGACCTGAATTTCATACAACGTATGGAAAACAAAACCATAAACACTGCCTGCTGTAGATTTCTGTTTGTATAAAGTCCTGTATGATTCATGACGACAAGACCAAGCAACACGTTCAGCCTGTTGCTCGGAGCATCTTCAGACATCGGCCCACAGTCAGCATCATCTCTCCGGAGACTCCCCGACCACCACAAAGTCTTTGTTCCCTCGTTTATGTTATTTTTCTAATGAGGCTGGTTACACGGCCCGTTGATAGCATAACAAATTCAAGATGATAGCTAAATAACCAAAAGAGTTGTCGAGTAAGGGATACAATTAAGGAATACGTGAAAGAACGTGTGTTGATGTAGGGACTGGGGCATATCGTAACACACTTTAGTGTTGACCAAACATCTACATCCATGATGCCTGTAAATGTTACTTAAGGACGTAGGCATACAGACGTGTTGTGGTGAAAAGACTGTTGTAGATCAAATGATGACGTCCTAACAAAACTAAACTTAAAAGGCCACCAAAAGCTTTGGTGGAAAAGCAAGCAAGTGTAATCTTTTTCAATGTTTGATGGTATTTGGTAGAAAGCAAAAGCAACAAGTACATAATTATCCGTCTAATTAAGCTGCCAAAACACAAGCCCAGTGTTGGAGCACCTCTGAAACAGCGAGTGCACCATTCATTAGCGCGCTGTAAGCTTATTAATCATCTAACAGCCAATTAGCACACGGTTACCGCTTGCAGTGGGTGTGTAAATAAATTCCTGGGTTAATTTCTTCCTCTGATAATAAAGGGAACATATGAAAATTAGCCTGGTGACTATGTAAATGATCTATGTCGTTAATTGCGTAGCAGCAATAGATGTTTGCCATGAGCTGGGGCTGATGATGCAACAGATATTTCCCAGGCTGTTAGGGAAATTAAACGGTTTGCTGCTTGGTCCCTGGGGGATCTGCCGGCTACAATAATGACATTTACCCAGCCCTCCGGCTCGCTGATAATGACAATGTCGCTGCTTGGCAAGGGGCCAGCATGGGGGTGAGACTGGAGCTGGGTGGGTGGTGATTGGGCTGGCAATCAGCTCAGAAGAACACAGCATGGACACCCATAATAACCCCTGCACGCGCACACACACACACACACACACCCACACACACACACACACACACACACTATCACACACACACACACACACACACACACACACACACACACACACACACACACACACACACACACACACACACACTAAAAACACTCTTAACAAACAACTTAACTGGCTCCTATATCACCTGTCACCGTGGTAATTCATAATACTTGATTTCTAATTAGGGTCTAGAAACGAAGGACCTCTCAAAAGCAATGCCATCGTGGCAGCACATGTTGTTGTTTTGTGTTCGTTCTTGTTTTTCCATTAAGAGACTAATTTGCTGAAAACAACCCGTTTGCTTATGCCCTGCAGAATGTCAAAATAATGTCATCAACTCCCGACACTGAACAGCGAGCCGTGATGTGTGGCTGATGCTGAACGCGGGTTCGCTGGGCCGCTTCCTTCACGCCTTGGCTCCTTTTCCCTCCAACGGCTTGGTGGCGTTGTGGCCTCCTGATAAATGCAGCGCGCTGGTCTTAATCATGCGTGTGACAGAGGAGGAAATGGAGGCCAGTGCAGAGACAAGCTGAACGGAGCATTTACTACGGGACGCCTTCATAAAGCAGCCCTGCTTGCAGTACCAGGCCCATACTGCTGACAGTGTCGGCGAGCCAGGACGCTCCGATGAGCCCACGTGAACAAACTACGAGCGTGGCGAGATGAACCGGGGCTGCGCTCCGTCCCCACACAATCAGGCTGGTGTGTTGTTCACGGTTGTTTGAACGTGGTTGTCTTTGTTTTGGCGGTGGGTTTTTGACACTGATAATTCAGATATAAAGAGATAAGCCCCAAAGGATGTCAGGGAGGGACAAAAGTTAGCTTTGAGGTAAAATTAGTACATGAGGTCGATGTTTGTCACGAACGTCCTCAGTGACAGTGGGCCGCTGGGCCCTTTATTTAGCAGCCTTTATATTGTCACTGCAGCTGCTTCCTGGCGCCTTTTTTTGTAGCCTGACCAATTAGCACCGGGGTAATACCCGGCCTACTGGAAACACCAAAGGCCCTACCCCCCCCCCCCCCCCTCCCCCCGCAAGCTCTGTCATCTGAGGTTGGAACAATCGCTTAATATAGCGGCAGGCTCAAAGGAGTACTTACCAGGGCCAGGTCCTGACCAATCAATAAAACCAGGCACGCAGTATCGTTTCCAACAGAAAACAGTGGGAGATGACACAGAGAGGGGGGCGAGAGAGGGGGGCGAGAGAGGGGCGGCGAGAGAGGGGGGCGAGGACCAGGGTCAATACTAGTGCAGGGGATTCGGCGTAAATGCTCTGTGTGTGTGTGTGTGTGTGTGTGTGTGTGTGTGTGTGTGTGTGTGTGTGTGTGTCTGTATGTGTGTGTGTTGCGTGGTGTGTGTGTGTGTGTGTGTGTGTGTGTGTGTGTGTGTGTGTGTGTGTGTGGTGTGTGTGTGTCTGTGCGTCTGTGCATCTGTGCGTGTCTGTGTGTGTGTGTGTGTGTGTGTGTGTGTGTGCATGTGTGTGTGTCTGTGTGTGTGTGTCTGTGTGTGTGTGTATGTGTGTGTGTGTGTGTCTGTGCGTCTGTGCGTGTCTGTGTATGTGTGTGTGTGTGTTTGTGTGTGTGTGTGTGTCTGTGTGTCTGTGCGTCTGTGCGTGTCTGTGCGTGTGTGTGTGTGTGTGTGCATGTGTGTGCGTGTGTGTGTGTGTGTCTGTGTGTGTGTGTGTGTGTGTGTGTCTGTGTGTGTGTGTGTGTTGTGTGTGTGTGTGTGTGTGTGTGTGTGTGTGTGCGTGCGCTCTGAAGTGCTGCTGTTTCCCTGAGACAGATATGAGCAGTGCTTCCTGGACAGAGGTTCTTGGGGGACGTGGCTTGTGACCGCTGGGGGCTCCGGACAGCGATGAGAAAGGCCAGTGGGTTTTTAACCTCCGGGCGGCCGGCGCTGCGGCCCAGAGGTCAGAGGGGCAGGGGGCGGGGGGGGTGGCGGGGGGGGGGGGGGGGGGGGGCGGGGGGGTGGTGGGCGGGGGGGTGGCGGGGGGGTGGCAAGGCCCGGGGTTTTTTGGCACCGGCTCAGCGGGATTCCTTCATCAGGGAGGTCAAGAAACACTTTTTTTTTCACGTTTTTTTCCCTCCTGATTACATTGCTTGACGAGCTGTCAGTCCTGGCTGAAGTGTGATTTAACTGAATAACAATGGTTTTTCACAGCCCCATCATACAAATGTCAGGGGCCTGCTAGCACGACAATGAGCGCATGGAAAGGCCCAGCCAGCGGTGCTAATAGAAAGTATTTTTTCTCTGGTAAGTGAGACTCTGGCCTCTCTGGGGCCTGACAATGTCAGAGCCCCCGAAGGATAGCATGAACCCAGCGCCGCCGCGGAGCCACGCTAGCAGACGCTAGCAGGGGTGCACGCACGCTATTGATCCCTCTGCAATCATGCTAGCAGTTTCGAGCATCAGGAAATACTCAATC
>JAXIVH010000013.1:2404539-2437039 GCA_036785325.1 Urophycis tenuis
ACGTCAGTGCCCCCACAACGCATTTTCTGGCTGCTCCATTTTCTGCCCGCTCCACTACAAGGTGCCTCTCCTCCAAACAAGTGTCTCTAAAAGCAGCAGGGCCTGATGAGTCCTCAGCAGGCTCCCAGAGCAGTGATTACTGACGTTTACCCTCTTTAATACGTGTGATTCCCATTTTCTCTGATTCACGACTAAGAGCCCTCGGGGGGGAGGGGGGGGGGGGGGGGGGGGGGGGGGTGCAGTGGCAGCCTGCCAGAGCCTCCCTGGCTGTAAGTCACTTCCTCCTCCGTGGCAGTGAGACGGTGGCACTGCTGCTACAGGTTGTCTGACTCCGCTATTATTATAATTGCGGCTCACGACACCGCTGACAGCCTGATTATACAATGTCTCGTGTTGTTAGCTTCCTGCGCCGCCGCGAGACACCTTCCAGGTCAGCGCTGGCTGCGCCAGACGAGCGAGAGAGAGAGAGAGAGAGGGAGAGGGAGAGCCGTGTGCCGGGGGAGCCGTGCCTCGCTGGGGTCCCTGTGTTGTGCATCACAAACATCTTGCTAATGCTCCTCACATCGCCGCTCGCCGACGTCGTCGGCGCGTGTCCATGATCTCACTTAATGACCGCTTCGCCCTGTGCGTTCATGTGCTGCCACCGGTCGTTTGGGTCGAGATGACATTTTCATCATCCCGTTTTTGCGCCAGTGTCAGGAAGTATTTTTTGACACGGCCGCAATTTGTAACGCCAGTGAGATCAGCTCCGCCGCTCGCCCGAGTCAGGAAAAAACAGCGCGAGGATCTTTAAGTCAGAGAAACCAGCCGTCCCGGGCTCCTCGCCTGAGCAGGACAATTAGCATCAGCTTGGATTCTGCCGCCCGTAGTCCCAGCAGCAGCATGTGGCCGGGGAGACAGGGCGCTTTGGATCTTGTTAACACAGCATTTTCCATCGCTCGCGTACTGGCTGTGCGCTGCGGGGCCACATTACAGGCAGCCACTGTTGGAGAACAGCAACATGATGACAGACCCACCAAGAATGCTGCCTTCACCGCCCGCCATATGTAATGCAGCACCCACGGTTCCCTTATTAAGGAGGGAAATAATTTCTACTAAAGTGGCTGGCGGTGCTGACAGCTCAGATTAATGCTCCTCTGGTAAAACAGCCAGAATAACAACTGCTCCTGCACGCATCATGAAAACCAGTGCATTCAGGCTGAGGGAAGCCTGCCAGCACTTACAAATTCATGCATATTTGGGTCTGTGGACATCTGCCAGCCCAAATAATTTATGCTACTCTCTCAGCTTGGGGAGGGGGGGGGGGGGGGGTGTATCCCCCTTCTTCTTAAAAGTTTGCTCCAAGAGCCACGGTGAGTTTATGCGCCTGGTCCTCTCCTCCCCCCCTCCCCCCCTCCCCCCAGGCCCCCACCGCCCCGAGCCCTCCCCCCCTGCGCCTCCCCCCCTGCGCCTCCCCCTCTGGTGTGAAGTGGCGGAGACGCACGCCCCAGTGGCAGCGTGGCTGAGCGGGGAGGCTCCCCCAGGCGTGTGGGAAAGTCCCCGGCACCACTTCAGACTTCCAAAGGCCCGACTGCTTCCTGTCCTTCCACGGGCCCCCGGGCCGCAGCAAGCTGTCAAGGCCGTATCCTTAATATCCTCCGTAGGCCGGCGTGAAGCGAGCCGTGCCTTGGGTGGGATCTCTCAACAGCAGCTCTAGACACACAGAGCAGCAGTGTAGCGTAGCGCTGTGTCTGGCTGGAGGGGGGGGGCGGGGGTCGGGGCCATGTGGATATTTTACTCTTTACTGGAGCGAGGGGAACGACTTATAAGCAAGGAAGTGGATCAGAAAGACAAACACAGCCAGGTCCTCTGACACCCAGGTTCTTCCTGGGTGGCTTGGTGACAACGTGAAGTTACCGGGTGATTGAAATGCCTCAGGGACGCGCCGATATTGAGGAGAGAGCAGCGGCAGATGGTGTGTTCATCATTAAAGGCTTGTTTGAGGGGAGACTCACCATTCCTGGCCTGATTTGTTTCCACGGCGCTGTGTGTTGTTGATGACATGTGGCCATGACGACTAACCTATCATTTGTGTTTAAATCACAGTGATACACTTCAGTTTGCTTTGGCAGGAAGACGTCAACAACACTTTTGGGACAGGAGGCGTGCGCACACTCGCATGCATCATCCAGACGGTGTAAAATAACATGGAGCTAAATTAAGCACAACTGGAAGGCAGACCTGGAAACATCTAGAAAGCTGGATTCATCCAAAATATAGGCTACACCAGAGAAAGGAAACATTACTTTATTAGGTTCATTGAACTTTAATATGTTCAATGAAATCATTGGAAGCACATCAATAGAATATTCAATGGTGTGTGTGTGTGTGTCCTACATCTAATACTTTGCCTGTATCAAACTAACAGATTGTTATTTTGAATGAGGTAAATACATCCCAGGTATGCACACTGCAATGTGACACACATTCTCTCCACACCGCTGGAGCGGCGTGTGTTTGTGAGCAGCGGCTGAAATAAAAACCACCAACGCACTCACTGGATCCATGGCAAGGTCAGCAGACCTGTGGATCCACCTGCTTGGCGTGGCGTGCGGGTCACTTGAGAGACAGAGTTTGAAGGGTGCACAGGTGTACAGGTGTGGATGGGGCGGCTGGGGTTTGGAGCAGTTTTCTGGCGTCCATGTTGGGGAACTCTGCGGTAGTTCTGTGCAGCCAGCGGTGGGCCCGGTGGGGGGCGCCGGTGACAGAAGGTCACTGGCGGGCCAACCTTCTACAGCCCCAGGAGGGAGCGGCTGTCAACAGGCAGCAGCAAGGACAGCGTGAAGATTGAGGACCACACCGCTGCACAGCAAGGTCAGGGTAGATCGCTCCAGCAGAACCCGACCCAACATCTTTGATAGGAGAGGATAATACTGTCGTGATTTACCGTGTGATAAGCGCTTAATCACTACACACACACACACACACACATAGTGGGATATACCGCACAACTTGAGATTTCTGTGAAAGTTATGCTATGCTGTTATGTCAGTTGTGTTATTAGTCGCTTTACTGCAAACGTAGGCCTACCTACAAACCAATGGTGATGAAGTGAAGAGCATATTTTACGTCCACGTTAACCTTGATCCCATGCGTGCTCGTCTCACGCGGAAGTGCAGTTTCAATAGAAAACCTTCAGACAAGCCTGCCGCCTGGTGGGCAACACGCGTATGGTAGGTCATGACCACGTTATTTAAAACGTACTCAGGTTATTAAAAAAAAAAAAGGTATGATGGAGGAGGAGGAGGATTATCATTTTGTGTTATTTTAAATTCAATTCATTGCTATCTATTGCTATTATTATTACATTATTATATTAGGATATATTGTTTTAAATTCCTTGTATTTTGTTTGAATTGATAGATCTTTTTTAGCTCATAGCTCGCCGTTTGAGCAAGAGAGAGAGAGAGAGAGAGAGAGATATAAAGAGTCTTACATTACCTAAATTACCTTAAGTGTCCATGGAAATAATCTTTGCTGCAAATTCTCCCAGACACAGATGAATAGATACAGACCGGACAATAGTGCTAATAATAAAGTGTACTCTGGTGTGTGGATCAAAGCCAGTGACGTGACACTGGGAGAGAGCAGATGAAAGAGGGGCAGATTAAGCTGTTTACTGAGGCTTTCACCTCTGTCTCCGTCCAGAGAGAGAGGGGCAGAGTGGCCAATGAACAGCTCATTATACATTCAGGGCTGCTGGTTCAATGGCCTTTGTGACCTCCGTCCACAACATCAGAAGAAAACATGTTCTGAAGAGAGGGACTGTTTATAATGTGGTGTATGTGTGTGTACGTGTGTGTGCGTGTGCGTGTGCACATGCGTGTGTGTGTGTGTGTGTGTGTGTGTGTGTGTGTGTGTGTGTGTGCACGTGCGTGTGCACGTGCGTGTGCGTGTGTGTGTAATCCTTTAATGGACAGGCTCTCTTGGGCTCTCCAACAAGATAAAGTAGAGGTCTCAGGTGAGGTCTCCGGTCATTATATCTGTAATGAGATATTCATGCCACATTCTGTTTATATATTCCACACCATTTATTTTATTTATCTATATATGCATATCATATCCACTTTGATCTCCCAAAACAGATTCCCTTACAATAAGGACAAATGATATTGGTTTACTCTTTCAGAAGCAGGAGGAGATTATAGGAGTTATGTCACATATACAACACGTGCAAAAAGCAAACATTGACACTGATGGAAACCCGTGAAGGCGATGTGCAGGTGGGGTGTAAGCTCTCCGTTACTCCACGGCCGTGAAACAATAATCACACTCTCAAGGGTGTCCAGTATCATATATGATGATAACCAGCATGTGAACGGAGTCCAGTACCTCGACCGGCCACATTGTCAACCGCCCACTGTGTAAGATCCTGTACACAAAAACCACCACTGCACCGCATTGGAAACAGATGGCCGCAGCAGTCCAGTCTTTTTATTTTTATTTTGACTAGGCCTACTCTCTGTGTTATTGGAAAGTATTTCACTAAGAATTACCAAATGTGGTCGCCTTTCAGGAAAACAAATGGCCACAGATGTAGTTTTCCATTTTACAGGCTGTTTATGTATTGCACATTCTTCCTCCAGAAGACTGCCTTGTGTTCTTTCATGTTTTAATGGCTCGGAGTGACCGCAGCCATTTGTGGTCAATGGATTTTCCAATACTAATGACATACAGTCACACTCTGCTCTGGCACAGCTCTGCTAAGGCTCTGCGCCCAGTGTGTAATTAGCGGACCACTAACTCCTACTCTGGGGAAACATTCACAACCAAATGAAACCTTGACGGTTTTTCACCTCATAGGTCCCAATCCAGATGGTTATGCTATAGAGAAATCTGACAGAAAGAACATCTGGTTTTCATCTGTCAAACGGATCACATTCGCCTTCCAGGAGGAGAGGCCTCTTGTGGACCTCTGCTTGGCTATTGGCCGGTTCTCGACCAAAGAATATGAACACTCAGAGGATTGGATGACAACTGTTCTGTTGGCTGCACATCCCTATAGAAACCAGTGTTCCGTGTACTACGTTCTGCAATTCGTCATTGTGGATGAAAGTGTCATTATAACAGCTTGAGCATTGTCATTGAAAATTCAGAAAACTTTCATTAAAGAAACAGCTTGTATTGGGGGCAACTAATATTTCCTGCTATGTATTTGTATTGCTGGTATTTGTATTGCTAGACTGCAATGACCGATGGTGTGAAATCGCGCCATCTAGTGGCGTCATCATTGCAATGCATTTCGTTGCATAATCTTGTCCGAAAATATTTTCGAAATGATGCCCTTGGGTAGTTTCTGACATATCTGTAATTATCCTACCAAAAGACCAGTTTGGTTCTGGTCTGTTCTCTAAGCTCTTCCCTCCTCGTGACTTCCAAGACTTCTTCTGCCTTGTTAGCCGTTGCAATATGTATGTAAACCTGTTGTGACCAAGGTATTAAGGAAGTCCGTCTAACTTTAACAAAGTTAACATGGGCCCATTTGGTTATCACCTTGGTTGTTATGTGTGGGACAAAGTAAATAAAGTAGGTCTCCTGAAGGATCCGGTCACTCTGAGCCAAAAAGAGACAATCATTTACATTTTCTTAATGATCATGCATGTTTCCTGTCATATAATCTAGTGGGATTAACTGCAGCATTGAGATCAGAAAAAGCCCAAAAGGCAATATGGGAAATGCAGGCATATGTTCCTGGTTATGTCCCTGGAAATAGGATTACAGGAAAGTCCTGTTGGAAACACACAGAATCGCTCATGCCAAGACTACTAGGAACAGTTGACACTGACAGACACAACCACAAATCACCAGCTCTGCCACGGTTATTTAGCCTTGTTGTCCCGACTTGGAGCAAATCATAATAACGAAGAGGAATAGGGACAAGGAATATCCTATGAACTAATTTGTGTAAAAGGAAGGGCTTGGTTTGTGGTCGCGTTTCAATGGCCTATTGGGTTTCTTCCTTCCTCGCTGGATATCCTGTATGAACCACCTGATTTCAATCAGTGGGCTATGAAATACCAGCACCAGTACCAGCCAACAGTGTAACTCTCCAGCCCTCTCCAAGCGAGCCCAGGGGAGAACAAAGACAAAGTCAGCACAGTAAATACAGTGAGAGCCAGGAGACGTTGGGAACCCTCACGGGTGTCACACTATCCCCGGGGCTCCGCTACATCCAGCCATTCTGCAACATAAATCTTCCGAGCCATTAAGCGAAAGGCTTTGAGGTGGAATACTGCCCCGGGAGAACTCCCATTTCTTTCCAAGTGTGCGTCTTGAAACCACCTTTCTCTGGGTTGTAATGCATGGCCCATTTAGCCATGGCGATTTGATCATCGCTGAGACTTCACAGGATCTGAAGCTTTTGCCTCTATAGCTAATTGCCTGTGATAACACGACCAAATGTCATCCAACTCAAAACACCATCCAAAACATAAATGTACAAGAAAAGAACTTTTATTATAAAACGACAACAGCAAACATGACAATTTTAGCAAACATTAGAAACGAGACCAAATGAAAAACAGACAAAACAAAGTGATTTTCTTTTCAAAAGATCTGGGTAAAAACCAGGAAATACAGGTGTCATAAAAACAACAGACAACAAAGGTACTCAAAAACATACCAATGTGGGAATAGCAATTCTGTGCAGCTTTCCAAATCACAGTTAATGATTCTCCCTCACTGGATTGGTCTTAGATCTTGAAATGTTTTTTCTTTTTATTCCGCTTCCAATCACAACTCAATTTCTGAGACCGTTTTAACAACTGGTTCCCCTCATGTGAGATCCTCCATTTCGATAGGCAAAAAAGTCTTCCCGTAACCAAGGCAACGCCCTTGGCCCCACTGAAACACTGATCCTACACTGCCTTGCGGTGGTACTCGGGCGGGGCCACCTCATAGTCACTGGCGTTGAAGAGTGAAGCAGAGTTCTTCACAAGGTACCTGGAATGGCATGCGGGGGAGATAATGTCAGATTGAGCAACGATGAGAACCACGGAGAGACCGTCTGGTGTGAATCTGGGCTTACTTGAGGAAGTCCTGAAGGTAGCTGAGCAGCAGAGCAAGGCTCTTCTCGTCGAGGGGAGTGTACGCTAGCATAGCTCCAATTCTCACTGTTCAAAACCACAAGGAGAGAGAGAGACGCAACACTTGAATCAGATAAATGTTTAGCTGCACACGCTGAAAACTATGCGGGCGCAAACCACATTAGGCATACTTGTTTGCTCTCAGAAGATGTTTACCAATGAGCAGACTGAACATTTGGGTGGGATATGTTCATTCCAGTTTCTAAAACACTTTGGCCCTGCAGTGACTGGGAGTTCCCACATTGCAAGTAGAACTGAAGAAGTGTGTTTGTACCAAAGAGTCTGAGTAGGTGAGGGGCCCCGTAGATCTGAGACATGGAGATATCTGGGTGGTTGGCCAGGATGTCTGCATACTGCGGCCTCTCAAATTTGTACAGCAGCTGAGTGCCGAGCATTACATTGAAATACTCTCTGATGCCAGCGACCACTTCATTCACTGCAAATTCCCTGGGCAGAGGAAAATCACATTATTGATCGGCAAGCAGGAATCTCCATTTGGATTGCTCCACCTCTGTAACCCAACAGAGATCAGAATGTGTAACACATGCAGAATAGTGCTTAGAGAACATTTAGTGACCCTAACTTACACATGTAACAATTAATACAATATCAAACAATTCATAAAGGAGAGAAAACGCCATTAATGAAACTAAGTGAAATACATCGAGTAATGGTTCAACCATGACATTCGTTCATATTTCCCTGGCTGTGCAAAGTGCTGACCCAGGGTACTGGAGAGATGGCACATTGGGGACAAAGTTCACCCATAATGTAATATTCACAAACAGAAACATATTGAACAATGTCATGTGCATAATCTTCTGAAGGCTGACATTCATAGGAAGAAAATGTGATCAGGTCATGATCATGGAACAAACAGACAAAAAAATGAACTTTTTGTAAAGCATGTTTAAGTGCTTTAACATGCACAATATAACACAAGGCGAGGACAAGAGGACACAGGTGTAGGGAGGGAGGACAGCAATCTAAAGCAGACATTTGATGTAAAATTTGTGACAGCACAAATTTCTCCATCTCATTCCATAAATACTATGAGGAAACGGTGAAGATAAAACAATAAATGACATTTGTACTTGCTGTCAGAGTTTCCTCTTGATTTTTTGTAGTTTGCATAATCTTCGAGAACTGCTTCCACATTCTTTTTGGCAGGCAAATGAAAAAGCTGAAAAGCAAAGAAAAAGCACTTTAAGAAGCAAGCGGAGTGCAAATGAGATGAAAAGTTTAACAGACGTTTAAAACTAATCTCTGCTCGGAGTCGAAGCCGGGTTTATTTAGATGCATTTATTCATTCATTTCATACAGAAAGTAAACTCAATGTGTTGGGAGAATGAAAATGTAATTGAAAATGTCAATATTACTGGCCTCCATTAACCTCTTCATCACTCGGCTGCTTACTCACATTTTACAGTAAATCTCCCCAACTACAAGGGCTATGTTGTGTAATCTTGGTAAAGACCACATGTGAGATAGTGGATGCTACTGGGTCACAGTGAATAAAGCTACAACACAGCATACATTCAGATATCAATTCCGCCTGAAAACAAGGTCAAGTTTCAGAGTGAGTAGCACCTAGTGCACCATCAGATACAGACCAGCCAACAGCACCAGACGGTACATCAGATGGTAGCCCACAGTACCAGACCATCAGACGGTACATCAGATGGTAGCCCACAGTACCAGACCATCAGACGGTACATCAGACAGTAGCCCACAGTACCAGACCATCAGACAGTAGTAGCCCACAGTACCAGACCATCAGACAGTAGTAGCCCACAGTACCAGACCATCAGACGGTACATCAGATGGTAGCTCACAGTACCAGACCATCAGACGGTAGCCCACAGTACCAGACCATCAGACGGTAGCCCACAGTACCAGACCATCAGACGGTAGCCCACAGTACCAGACCATCAGACCAGCCCACAGTACCGGTACATCAGATGGTAGCCCACAGTACCAGACCATCAGACAGTAGCCCACAGTACCAGACCATCAGACAGTAGCCCACAGTACCAGACCATCAGACAGTAGCCCACAGTACCAGACCATCAGACGGTAGCCCACAGTACCAGACCATCAGACGGTAGCCCACAGTACCAGACCATCAGACGGTAGCCCACAGTACCAGACCATCAGACAGTAGCCCACAGTACCAGACCATCAGACGGTAGCCCACAGTACTAGACCATCAGACAGTAGCCCACAGTACCAGACCATCAGACAGTAGTAGCCCACAGTACCAGACCATCAGACGGTACATCAGACGGTAGCCCACAGTACCAGACCATCAGACAGTAGCCCAAGGTACCAGACCATCAGACGGTAGCCCAAGGTACCAGACCATCAGACGGTAGCCCACAGTACCAGACCATCAGACAGTAGCCCACAGTACCAGACCATCAGACAGTAGCTCACAGTACCAGACCATCAGACGGTAGCCCACAGTACCAGACCATCAGACAGTAGCCCACAGTACCAGACCATCAGACGGTAGCCCACAGTACCAGACCATCAGACAGTAGCTCACAGTACCAGACCATCAGACAGTAGCTCACAGTACCAGACCATCAGACAGTAGCTCACAGTACCAGACCATCAGACAGTAGCCCACAGTACCAGACCATCAGACGGTAGCCCACAGTACCAGACACGTGACTCGCTCTTTTGGTCTCAAGCAAGTCTCAATTAAACAAACACTTTATAAAAGCTTATTTATTTCTTAATTTCTTCTCAATCAGAAGTGATTCCTTCCCACTCAACCACAGCATTGTCACAACATCAAACACTTTTTCAACTGATAACGGACATCGAATCGCAGCGTGAAGGCGAAAAACTCAACAATACGATCAACACTGAAACGCGTCACAGGGATTGAGGTTCGATGCGTCTGTGGTTTTATGCCAAGGTTATATTCTGGGGATTGGGTTGGTGATCTGAAGTGATCCACAGAGAATCAGGTAGTGTCCGGCAGCTCACCTGACAGGTCACAGGGTGACGGTACAGACACATGTCAACATTGACAACGGTGAACAGTTTTGTTACTTTGTTATAACACTTTTTGTTAAGACAAGCAATCATGTCTCAAGTCAAGTCACGAGTCCTTAACTTCCGGGTCCAAGATGTCTCTCAAGTTACTTATTTTCGATTCAAATCGCAATTCATCAAAACAATGACTCGAGCCCACATCGCTGTTCAGTACTTAAGGGCCGTAGCACAACATCTGACTACCTTGGTCAAGATTTGAGGCCAGTAGAGTGAAGTAGAGCCAAGAGACCGGTTTTAGAAGGAGGTTAGTCACGGCGGCAACACCAGATAGAAACAAACACAAAACAAACACGATCAGACACAAGCATGTGGACGTGAACCCATTGGGCAACTTTGAGATTTGAGCCCTCTTTTGAAACATCATGACCGCAAGGAATTGTGGGACGGCATTATCTGCTTTCCTTTCGTAAAAGACGGTCCAGTGTACCCTATGCTAAAGGGCATAAGAAAGGAAGCATTGCAACACATGTCCTTAGCATTTAGAGAGTTCGACCAGCTTTTACCATTGCTGCTACTCCTGGGTTGTTTCACTCAGTCAGTAACCATCCTGAGCAAAAAGAACTGAGCCAATGATTGTAAACACCAGGTGTGCTTTCAAAATGGTGCCCAGATGCTGGATCAAACACAGCTTTGATGACAAGGTCAGATATCATTTTTGGTTGCAAATCAAAGTTTGTTCTTGATGGGTTTTTGGCTTCCAATTTGGTGATTTTTGATCAGAGAGATACGGTTTGGACTGTTGGAATCAGTCGAGCTTTGACCATCAACTTTCATATATAGTCTGTGTTGATAAAATGGCATGAACTAAATCTCTATTGCTGTGCACACGCACAGTTAGGAAATACATAACTTGTTGTTACATGCTTATTAGTTTGTATTGGAATCGTGCTTCATAAAAAAGGTAACAATGGTTATGATAAACTAAAAGGCAGTGTTGTGCTAGTTACTGAAAAATAGTAACTAGTTACAGTTACTAGTTACTTTGTAAAAAAGTAACTCAGTTAGTAACTCAGTTACTTAAACCAAAAAGTAATGCGTTACTGAGAAAGTAACTTTTTAGTTACTGTAAAACATTCTTCCAATGCTCTAAAGGTTGATTGATTGAGTTCCCCCTATAGCCGTCATTTCAGTTCTGTACTGATGCTGAATAATACAAAATAATACAACCGTTTCAATTCAGTTGCATCCACATCACTGAATCTAATCATCCAAGCAATATGATCTGTTGTGCACCAACACAAACACCAAATATTTATTTCAGTCAGGCCATAGGCTATAAACTGGCTAAACAAGGCTATTTTTCTTATTTGGTATTCAAAAACAAACTGCCAAAAATTAAAGTGGCTTCAAAGCAAATACGGACATTCTGATATAAATAACTGACAACAATATTCTGACGTCGACGTCGGCCGGCTGAGCGCCGCTGAGCCACCGCCGTGCGAGAGGCAGAGACGCCTCCGCCGCGTCCTCGCTCCGCCTCCTCGGAGCGCCGCCTGTGTGTGTGTGTGTGTGTGTGTGTGTTTGCGCGTGTGTGTGTGAGTGGGTGTGTGCATGCCGCTTCTCGATGTGCTTCAGCAGATTGCTGTTGCTGTTTTTCGCCGTACAGAGGATTTTTGACCCGGGGCACAGTTTACATCTTACCGAACTGTTGTTTTCCCCTTTGCTCTCGAGTTGAAACATTTTTGAGTATTTCCAAGAGTAGAAACTGATCTTCCCCTTCTCGCTCGCCATCATGCCGTGCACTGACCTGTCCAGTCATCTCGGGGCGCGTGTTTGATTGCGTGTGTGACGCTAGAGGCGACAGCTTTGTTTTTCAATTCAATTAAACTTTATTGATCGGGAACCGCGTGCCGTTGTAAAACCTCACCAAAAGGAACGGAGTAACGTAGCGTTCGCCGTTCGGTAACGGGAACGGAGTAACTGAATTTTAAAAAACAACGCGTTACGTAACGCGTTACTGAAAAAAATAACGGCGTTACGTAACGCCGTTACTAATAACGCGTTACTACCCAACACTGCTAAAAGGTGACCATGTCTTGTCAACTTAAATTTCTAACGTGTTTAAATGCTTTACGACGTCTTTCAATGTGGGGGTACGGGGCGTGGCCCAGATATGGGCACTGTGCCAGTATCTGGAAGAAGCTGTTAAAATGATGACTTTGAGTGTACAAACTGTATGAACTAAAACACAATCATCTCAGACACGCGCACTCATGTACCTGCTTCTGTCGCGTGATCAGGTCCCAGTCGTCAACAAGCCAGGGCTTCAACTCCTCTGGAATCTTGACCTTCACCTCCACCCGGTTTATAAAGGTCTCCTCCTGAGGGAACAGCCACCCGTTTCAGAAACACTCCCTGGAACACCACTTATCAAGAATGACATGAACAACACCATGGGGCATTACGTAGTACATCAGATCTACACAGAATGGAAATAATTATCGTGTTGAACAGATCTTTGTCCCCGTTTCAAGTCCCAACATACAAATAACCCACATGGTGTGGGATTGGAGCTCAGGAGTCTACTAGAGATCATGAAAGACTGAAAGAAGAGACAAACAGGAAGAGAACCAGACAGCCGGCCCACTGACTGTAGACATACACTTTCAACGGTTGGATCCACACGGGCCCTCTTCTTCCTGGGTGGGTGGGCCTGGTCTCCCCCAGAACTAGTGCCTTCTCCTGCCCCTGGGGCTGGTGGGGTTACACACCAGAAGCTTGGTTTTACCAGATCCTCACAGCAGTGACTAATAGTAGATTAAACTTTAACATCTACTGTTATGTTAACTGATGCAATTGTAGTCTAGTCCAATATAAATGCAATATATTATTATTATTATTATGATTATAAAAATGTATATTTACGCTTCAGTTTGTTCTTTTTGGTTTTCCTGAAGGGTAAAAACAAAACAAAAAAGCTCAGTGATACACAGACAATTACAGAACACAGAAGCTGAAATATTGGTGTGGGTCAAGAGAAGGACATTGATGGCAGGGAGGGAATCACACCAGAGAGGCGTGAACACTTACACATCATTTTTCTGCACAGCTGCAGGTATCTTCTTGTTCGGTGCTACACCCCTCATCCTCCCTTCTACATAATGGTCTCTGTACAAAACAACAAGTCAACACATTAACAAAACATAACAAAAGAAGCATGTGCTGGCTTTACCATCATTAATGTAAAGATGATTGTGCATAGGTGAAATTATTTTAGTCAAGGTCCATGGACTGAACTTTAATCATCAAATGTTCATTGTGACCCTCTCAGCTCATTATGGATTTCCATGGGGTGTTATCAAAGGGCGGCCACCAAAATGCCTCTGGACGCAAATGGTTAGAACTGCAACCAATCAAGAGTAACAAAACCTACATATCAGCGGCCGCCATCTTGGTCATTTATGAAAATGCCTCAAGGGCGCTCCCATTGGGTGCTCCTCTGTACATCATTGAATCAAACCCGCCCCACATCAGATACATGGTTGTGATTGGCTGGGCCAGGGCCAGGGCTGCCGCGGGGTTCCACCTGACCGGGAGGGGGCCAGAGGCGTGTACCAGAGCCAATCAAACATGAGCTCACTGATGTGTCAGGTCCCCAGGGTACCAGCAAATTAAAAAGGGAAAGAAAATGAACAATCAAATCAAAAACTCACTGATTTGCCCTCTGAAGCTCTTTCTGTTTTTGAAGGTTGCTGTCCACATACTTCAGCACTCGACTTTCAGGAACCCATTCGTCCCAACTGTAAAAAATGTCCACAAAATAAAGATATTAGATCGACAGCCTATGTAACGTTGAGCTTGCATCAAAGGTATGTCCTAATCACAGTGAAAACTTACTTCTTATTCCATCCACTGTAATGAATAAAATATTTGATTTGCTTTTCCTTGACGTTTATTTTAACACACTGAAAAGAAAAAAGAAAAAAGTGAGAACAGATGTTTACATAGACTTACATCTATACGCACAGAATAACAGGTAACATGTATACAGGCCGTATACATGACAATATTGTCTAGAGACCGCACGGTGGCCTACCTTAGCTTCGTAAAGCAATGGCCCATGAAAACAGAGTACTCTTTCACCTAAACATAGCGCCAGATAATCAAAAGGTTAATGTAAGAACGGGCATAAAACCAGATAAGATCAAAGCTGACAATGTGCTACCAAATGGAGAGGTTGTTTTTTTTTGTGCCAAATTGTGCCCAACGCCTTCCTGGAACCAGCACACCACCCATACAGAAACATTGTATATGGATTCAATAGTCAAATGAGCTGAAGTGGGAGAATTTCACAATGACGTGAATACCCGTTTCAGAGAGACCACCTGCTGCTGGGTCACCCACCAACTCTCTTAGAGGATCAAGCATACATCCTATCACTAACATAACAATACAGCCAGACGGCCTGGGTCCTCCTGGGGAGCTAGCTGGATAGCGGGTATGCTAGAAGGGACCAGGAACGAATGGATATGTTATTTCCCCGCTGTTTTTACATACGGGCGCCAATGGACACGGATGCTGAACATACGGTTTGTGAAATTAATAACTCTGAAAAAGATATCGATGTGGAGTTTAGACAGAAAAACACCAGTTTAGCTTATCTGCGGCGGGAGGACCCCAATCATTCAGCAAGCCAATGCACAGGACTCCCCGCTGATGTTCCAAATGTACACGACACAACCCTTGGAGTATCCATATAATTACCTTCTTGAAATTTAGGTTTAGGGTCCTGTTTCGGCGCCATTCACAGATTAAACGAGCAAAATAGCGGAAAAATCAAATCCAGGCATCGCCAGCTCCTGTTCTAGTCAGTAACGACGCCGCGCTAATACGTCACGCCCATCGCTGACGCTTAAACTGTGCGACGGGCCAGGTTGAAAACAAAGGTTCAGTGCAGTACTCCGATGTGCCACTGTGTGGGCCCGTCCCTGCTAATCAGCTGTCATACTCAATTCTGATTGGTACACTACTTTGTATACTACGTTGTTGTTGCTTAGTTTTAAATATGGTATTGAACTACACATACATGCTTCCCATCTGCATGTGTAATGTGGACACCATTTGCAAAGTTCACACAATGTGTTTCAACAGGATACTTTAAACTTCCCTTTTCACTTCCCTTTTAGAGGACTAAATGTATGGTAGACTGCAACTCGTGGTTTCTCACTGCACGTACTGTAGTCACTGTTATTAATCTATTTCTACTTTGTTACAGTCCTTCACTTCACTGCCATGGCAGTAGCTCAGTGGATAGAGTGGGTTGTCCACTTACCAGAGGGTTGGTGGTTCGATGCCCACCTCGTGTCTTTGAGGAAGGCACCAGATTGCTCTTTGGGTGCTGTACATAGCTGCTCCCTTTCTCCTTTTACTGGACTTATTTTATCTACCCTTTTTCTTTTTTCCTTCCATATTCCATGTTGGAACAGGCCTTGTCCTATACTGTGCTCATTGTACAGTATGACTCAGTGATGCTGCACATGACAATAAAGGACAATAAAGGTCCTGATGTTTTGTTTAGCTACTGCTACAAAGTCCAGATCAGCAACACATAGCTGCCACTGTAGTCTACTTGAAGGAGCAGAAAATGAGGTTAAAAAAAAACACATGTACAAATATGTCAAGTGGTACACATCTAAGCGCAACTACAAATGTGTTTTTATATATTTGTTTAATTCTTACAAATATCAAACAGCACAGTTGAACTTTGAAGCGGGTCAAAATGATCAAAGCCTCCTTTGTGTAACTGACATCTTGGATCGTAAAACAGACAGAAAACGGAACAGAAAAATGTACAAAGCATGTCAAGCAACAATATTTTTTTAAATAGCATTATGTAATTACAAAAGAAATATCATACAATGACAGCAATGCTTATCCACAAATCAAATAAATGCAACAAAATATATATGATAATAAATAATCCTAACTGTATGACCAAGGCCAGAAAATGAGAGCCAGATGACATCTTCTGGGCATAAATGCACTGTGATACACTTATGAAGAAAGCATTCACATTTAACTGATTCTTTATTTTTAGGTTATTGCAAAGACACTGAACAAAAAGTTAGGCTATTCCTTTCACATCCACGCAATTTATGCAGAGTTGAAAAGAAAGTTTTCAGGCGATTCCCAAGGTCCAAATCTTAAACACATGCAAAGCCAAAACAATGCATCAAGTCTTAACTGCATGTAATACGCAAGTGCTACAAATCACATGTCACTCAAAGCAAGTCTGGTGGATTTCAAATAATGCATTCAGGAGGCCCAGAAGGTGGATACTTTGGACCATCGTTAAGTCAACAACAATTAAAAAGATTCAGAGCCTGATCGAATACTCTCCCACTGTAACAAGCGTTTTGAGAGAACTCATTTGCTACTGTGACAGTTGAAGCATAAATACAAATAAAGTGGATAAATTCAATGTACACAATGGCCCAAATAAGTGTTGTGACATGTTTTTGCACACCATTCATCCCAACAACAGAAAAGCCTGGTTATTCCATTCTGCATGACTCTACGGTGTCAATCCCAATTCTGCAAGAATTTGATGTTCCCGTGGAAAAATACACAGCTGTTATTTGACTTAACAGAAAGCAGTGCAAACAAAGTTAGCTTAAAATATTATGCTGTAGAGATATGAAACAGTAGGACCTTTAGCGGTTTTAGTGGCTACAACTCCTGGGACATAGGGAATGCTTATTAGACAGCATACAACCAA
The DNA here is from genome assembly GCA_036785325.1 of Urophycis tenuis. NCBI lineage: Eukaryota > Metazoa > Chordata > Actinopteri > Gadiformes > Phycidae > Urophycis > Urophycis tenuis. Next base: position 2,421,448 of record JAXIVH010000013.1, read on the forward strand.
CATAACTTACATCATAAATAATTCCTTAAAAATAATAAACCACAGCATGAATGTCTGCAGAAAAATGTGATGGTAGTAAAAATGAGTTTTGACAGAGGTTAAGTAAGAAGGACACATTCTGCGTTACACATTCTGCATGACACATTCTGTTTGGCAGGGAACTGCCATCTGCACATGTGTACCAATGCCCGTTTTCTCTTCAATCTAGATAGCGTGTTCATAAAGTGTCCCCACATAAGGTTCCTCACACTTCATTTTATATAGAAATAATGCCATTGACATGAGATATTGAAATAAAACCGTAGAAACCAAGTACAAAAGGTACAATATAATCAAAGGACCACATGAAGAGGTGTGTAAAAGTGTTCGGTATTCACAGAAAAATATCAATCGAAGTAACTTACTTACTTGACAGGATTTGTCCTAGGTTTTATATACATACAATAAGTCAAGTTGAAAATAGATTTTCCTCTCTGTACATAGCATTGTTTTGTTTTGTTTCTCCTCCCACTGACATCCTCTTCCTCTATGTACAGACCCCCCCCCCCCCCCCCCCCCCCCCCGGCCGCGGCGTGCGGTGTCCCAGTCCCGCCGCGGCGCCTCAGTCCAGGGAGATAACGTCAGATATGGAGCCGTACATGGCGGCCGCCGACGCCTCCGCCGACGACCTCGACATGCCCGAGATGGAGTGGGTGTCGCGGTCGCGGTCCCGCTCCCTGTCTTTGTCGCGCTCCCGCAGGCTGCCGGAGGACACCAGGCTGCTGGTGCTGCCGCTGTTGCTGCCCCCGTTGGTGGCGGCCAGCGTGCTGCTGCCCGGCGTGGACGGCTGCTCCAGGAACATCTGGGAGGAGCCGTACGGCAGGAAGCGGTTCAGCAGCAGGTCGTGGTCCTCCGAGGTGGAGGCGGACGCCGCTGCCGCCGCCGCCATCACCATGTTGTAATGCTGGCCGGGAGCACGGGGGGGGGGGGGGGGGGGGGGGAGACACAGAGCAGCACGTTAACACAACACCGAGGGGGGCTGCCCCCATACAGGTGGGCTACGACACAGCGGGCCATCGATTAGAAAGGGACTGTAACGGGAGGACAGGTACCTGATTGTCGCCTTGTAGAAAGGAGAAGAAATTTAAATCTGTAATAATCATAGAGAAAATTAAAATAAACATTGGTACATTATGTTGGAAAGAGACGATCATTCTGGGGACGCAGCAATCAGCTTGAAGCCTGAGGTGTTTGGAGCCGGGGGACAATCATACCAGGCAGGTCACTCGGCGTGTGGTAGTAATGGCGGTAGTCTTGAATTAGAGGCGGGGGAGGCGGAATGTAGCTGGTCTCCACCGGGGGCATGCTGGGCGCTCTGCTCACCGGCGACGCCTGGGCGTGGAGGTTCAACACTCTGGCAAGAAGGGAGAGACCAAACATAAGAATTAGACCAGGGGGGGGGGCAGGGTGAGGGAGCAACCTTGGAAGGCGCCCTCCTGAGGGAGCAGTGTGCACCACTGGTGTCAGGACTCACCCCTTGGTTGCAGGGGGAGAGTTGGGCGACAGCGAGGGACAGGCCCTCTTGGGAGGGGGCTCGTCGTCCAGCTCCTCCTCTGAGGAGCTGTCCAGCGTCAGGTCGATCACGTCCACCTTCTTGCCGTCGTGAGCAGAGCTATGCTTCTGCTCCGAGGCGTCTGTCCGACCCGAGTCTAAAGGGACGGAGAGACACAACAAACCTCAAACAAAGGAACAACATGGCAGCCGTTCGGCGAACCAGACGCACGCCGGCCCCTCTTACCCGAGTCCACACCGTTGTAGGAAGCAGGCACCTCCTGCACCTCCTTCTTTGACCTCATCGGGGCCCAGTTCCCATCTTCAGTGAACTGTATTTCATCACAGTCGGAGCAGCTGTTCAGAATCTCCATGAAGAGCCTGTGGAGGACAGAGAGCAGGTTGACGACATTGACCCAATCAAAACCAATCACAGCTTTTCATGCGTCATAAATTTCAGAGCAAAATACACCCGTTTGTTATGTGGCGAGATGGGTGAGTGGGTGAGTGAGTGAGTGAGCGAGTGAGTGGGTGGGAGGGCGAGTGAGTGAGTGGGTGGGTGGGTGAGTGAGTGCCCACCCGTCTATGATGAGGTGCTCGTAGGGGGCCTTCTTGTCGCAGACCGGACACACCCAGGTGGGCTTCTTCTCATTCATTTGGATGTAGAGCGTAGCGTCGAAGCACTGCAGGTGTGAGCAGGTCAGCGCTCGGCACGGGATAGTCAGCCTCATCTTCCCCAGCTGAGGGCAAGAAACACACCAGCACATCAACAACCTTGGGCTGAGGACACTCCCTTCAGGACAAGACCTTCAGTACAGAGCTACTGTAGATATGTACTGGTCAACTACACGGATTACTGTAGTCATGCATCAGAGCAACATTTGATGGTGACATATCTGCATCTCGGATAGAGATAAACTTTTAAGCACTGATTCTTACAGTTCATAAACTTTGTTCATGTGTAATCTGTTTTTGTCCAAAATGTGCAGCTGAAGAACTGTGAACCCTATGTTGCAAGGCCTTTCGCTCAGCTTCCTAATTGTCATGAGCAACACACTGTGACCCATGACTCAAATCAAATGAAGAAGTGTATTTACTGGACAGAGGAGCGACACTCGTAGACTGGTTGTGGCAATTTCACTTTCAGGATCAGCTGTTAATTTCTCTTTTACTGCGAGAGGAGACAGAATAAAACATTTGGCAGATTAATGGATGTGATGGATGTGTCACATACCACAATAAATTCCCAACCAACAAACAACGTGATACAGCGTGGGGAAACATGCTTTACGTTACGAAAAAAGGTTTCAGTCCAAAAGCGTGTTATGAATGTTTCCATTTGGAGTATCACTGATTCAGGCAGAAAAACTGAAGCTCCATTATCAGTTCATAACACGACAATAGTTGTTGACAATATGTTACAACTGTGGTACATACTTAGAGCCCTGGAGTGGTCAGGGTTCCTAATTCCTTTGGCCCGTAGTCTTTGCAACAACACGGTGGACGTCTGCTGTCGAACCAGATACACAGCCATGGAGAAACTCTGAGGAGCAGAAAGAACAACCATGCAACAACTGCGTGGCTAGGACTCTGTTTCTCACAGGCAGACGTGCACGCTGTGCACGCCGCGCTGCAGCTGTGTGACTGAGGGCCGGGCTGGAGCCCTTGGGCCTCCTTACCCTGCCAATCTCCGAGGTCCATGACACCACGATGGTGTTGGGGACGGTGGTGGACAACCTCACCAGAGAGGTGATGTTTATGGGCCGACTGGGCCTTTTTGGTTCCACTCCGTTTTTGGTGGGAGGGAGATATCCCTGCAGGGAGCCACAGAACGAGGGTGAGGATGAGTGACAGGAAGAGGTGGTACAGTGTGGCAAGGAGTGTTCTTTGTGTTGATGAACGGTCCAACACACTCACTGGCAGGGTGCAGGGCTTCCCATTCACCTTCACACACAGGTTGGGAGGGAAATGGTCCTCCTGGGGACAGCTTGTCTCTGATAAACAAAACCTGGAGGGAAAGACGCCAGATTTGGTTGTCAAATGATTTTGTTTCAAAGATATGTGATGCCAGAGCAATTATCATTCCAGATCAATCCAAGACATCTTCATACCTTATAAAGAATATTTTAAACCTCGGAACCCTTACGATATTTAAAATTATATTCACTACATTGTTAGTGGTATGGTGGTAGTCAACTGCTGACATCCTATTTTTATCGTTCTGCCTGTAAACACAGTGGTCTGGAAATATGTATGGTAATCCTCTAGAGGCAGTGTCATTAGATAAGTCAGATACATACTTCTGCAAGTCCCAGAAACATTAAGCTACTCGATGGCTGAAAGTCCCAAAGGTGTCAACTCAGACTGGCAAACACCTTCAGACAACTGAAAGGTGCTACGTAAGCCCAATGTATTACTATGATCTTCTTTGGAAAGCTGTACCAAACATGACATACTGGGTTGCATTTAGTAAATCAAAGTAGGCCACTGTGACCGTGTGGTTCTTGTGCAGGCCGACATGTTCTTGCCACAGGGCTGATCTATAGAAGTATGTCAGAGAGAAGCTCAGCTTTCCGCTTGTTTGTTTAGTTTCACGTTGCTATCAGATGCAATTTATTCCTCAAACAATCAACGATCTGGAGCACAGACGGAGACATGATTGTTGGCTCCTGAGATATATTTAGCAAAACAAATATCTTCTGCAAAGCTATGCCAATATGTGGAGATATCAATATGTGGATATCTATGGAGCTTGTTTTGAAGAATGTCATGCAGGTCTAGTCCCAATGTATTCTGAATTGATAGAGGCTGAAATGTATGTAATCTTACAATCCCCAGGAAACTGAGGAATGCATGTTTTAATATGCCGATGTTTCTGTCTTCCTGAATACATGAACAGCAAATGAAGCTAAAAAAAGAAATGACAACAGAGTAAACACTCCGGGGCTTACCGTAGCTGGACCTGAACTGCAAAATCACATTTGGTACCAGAGATGTCCCTACAGTAGTGGAATGTTACACAATCAAGTTACACAACCCTTCACATACATCGCAAACACAAGTACTACTGCATCAAATATACTGTGATTTCAACCTTGATGTTGAATATATGAAACAATCGCATCCCCCACAACCTGGAATATACATAATCGGAAAAGTATCTGATCAATGAATGAACCGAGGGCAGGTGGTTTTGATGCAGGTCTGTGCAGAGTGCTGTGAGCAGAGGCGCTCTGTGCTCACTTACATGGAGCTGCTGATCTGCTGCACTTGCTGCGGTGTCAGTGCGAACGCGTAACACGTTTCCTGGAACCGTTGACTGTTGTCGGAGGCTACAAACGCACCAGTAAAACAAAAGCAATACATGGTCAACACAGGGCACGCCATTCTCGAGCTGCTGGAATGACCTGCAAAATATCTACCCAGATAGGTTTACACTCATAGCCAAACTTTTACACTGAAACTGAACCGTTCTTTGCGTCAACAAAAGACCAATTTGCCATGTATGTTATCGCTCTCGATGACTATGAAATAATAACAGGTACGAAGAAAATGTAACTTTAACGTTTAAATACTCTTTAGTGTTTCCAGGGCAATAGTGAATGCACTCGCGCCTTGGATACATGCAATACTTAGATTTGAGCATTGACTGTTAACTGATAACAACCATATTGATCGTTTGGCTCATGTTTAATGTGGATATTAGTATTCCCCACATATATTGAAAATGGGGATAGAGCAAGACTGATACTGACAGTTGATATTGTAATAAATTACCTTTGCCTACGGTATCAGAAAATACCCCATACAAAGATCCACCACCATATAACACACAAACATGTCATATATATAAAAATAGCTACTTAGTTTTCTGCTTTGGTGACACATCACATGTTAGATGTCTCTAAAAGAAAGAAAATGTATTATGTCAATCATTATGTTCTAATGACCCCAGGCTAATATTGTTAGATCAAAAAAAGTATTGGGTGCGTAATTGATCTTCGCAATAACACAGTATTCAATGCAGGCAAAGTAGCATTGAAACACCACATGTTATATTATCACTGTTTTTCTGTCAACAAAGACAACATTGGTTTGCCACCAAACCCAATCCGGAGGTCTGTGGTTTCAATTCTCTTTGCGTGTTCCATAACCATTATGGCATTACTTCACCGCTAAGCAGAGCTGTGGACTTACACAGGCTGGTGGGCTTGATGAGCTCATCTAGCATGTCGTAGAAGGGCAGTCTCTGCAGCTTCACGTCAGGGTGTACCGGGTGCAGAGCAGAGGGTAGGTGAGACAGTCCCAGCTCATGCTTGGGCCCCAAGAGAGAGACGGGCAGCAGGGGAGAGGGAGCACCGTGGTTGTCAAACCCCAACTGAGTGAGGCCTGTCGGCAGGCTGCTGGAGGAGTGGACAGTGGGTAAGGCAAGGTCCAGTGGCGATACCATTTTGGTGGGGAAGCGCCGCCTATAGAGCTCCTTGATCTTCATTTGCACTGCCGGGCTGCAGCCAGCTTTGAGTAGGTGAATGGCTTTGGTCAAAAGTTCGTGTTTACGGCCGTGTTTATTCCGTCCCGCATATCCCAACAACACCTGGAGCTCTGAAACTCGAAGGCTCATTACCATTTGCTGGAGGAAAGAAAAAAGGAAAAATTGGCAAATTAGGTCTAGTTGCCGTTTGCCTCACATAGAAAGCCAATTCAAACATTATACTTGACTTCAACATAATACAAAACTCATGACATCCAGAAAAGATTGTGTGGTTGGCCAAGGGTGTTCTAAAGAGTATTTTAGTATGTACAATAATGATATTTTTGGCAACAGCAACGATTTCCAACAACTAGTGGGATTACGAAATTTGTTGCCCATCCATCACTTCAATAACATACATACAGTCAGTGAAGCAGTTGTGTTTTGACAAAAATACGACTATCAATGTGCACCACCCATAAATGATCGGAGATTAAAAACATTTGACTCAAGACGTATTTCGTATGAATACAAAACATAGGCTACATCAAATACGTAGTTATCTGCCAAATTGATAGTAGTGGTCCATTTCCAGAAAATAGACAGAGCCCATTTTAGCATATATGGCGTTGCAGCTAGCGATGCCCCCAATCAACTGAAAAATACCACGCTTGTTATTCAGAATTTGGATGTTAAAGCATTTATAACATGCAATATAACATACACGCATCTAAAACGCAGGCGATACATAGAATCGAAAGGTTGCCTGACATTATATTGGTAACAATAACAAAGCTAATGCTTGCTAGCCTGCAAGCTAATTGTTATTCCTATATCAAATTCACAGCTAATTTGTCTAGGTACTGTATAATAAATCAAACACCATCGAGGGGGATGCTTAAGTAATAGCTATTCGTAGCTTTATTTCGGGAATTATCTATAAATCAAATATAATGTTTGGATTCGCTATACCTTCAGTTCCGCACTCTCCGCCATCTTGTTATATTGGGTGCGCATGCGCAATAATCACCCTCAAGGGACAACGAGAGGAGCATGGAGAGGACAGAGGGTGTAGTCCTTGCATCGTGCACTAGATGTCGACGTCTCGCTGCAAAAGGAAAAATTCGTGTCTCCTAAGTGGCCATAATTGAGACGTTTTAGCATTAAATTGAAGTTACCTGTGGTGGGGCGTTAATATTTTGTGTTTGCCCTTTTGTGTGTGCATTGTTTTGAGCAGACATACTCTATAATTTACTTAATTTAATAGAAACTAGAAATAAAGCAGTTCTACGCATTACTCCCTGACTTACTATATATGCCATAACATAATATCTACACATATCTACAATACATCAATAATATTTACAATAAACAACACTACTATGAACAAACTGTCAACTTGATATTAGAGACAATTATTATTAAAAACTATGGTGAAAGACAGTATAGACCCAGATTGAGGTAGTAAGGTAAATGACATTAAAGCACGCAGTGACATATATAGATTTGTTTTTATTAAAATCAATTTCATTAGTTGTCAAAACAAATCTACACGAACCAAAGGGCTACTTTAGCAAGAATTAGTTGGTAATCACCCCAATTAGCAAATAATTTAGACAATTCTGTGTTTACAATACAGAGCAAACAGTTTTTCGCGCGTTGTAAAAATTAATATTCAACACATATGTACGCTTATTTACAAACGTAGGTTTTACGATATCATTATTTTCATCACTCGTTTAAAGTGCATAACATTCGAAATATGTATATTATAAAGATGAAAAGGACAACAAAAGTAAGAGACTAATTCACAATACTGGATAGGCTACTACATTCTATAATTCTATAATAATCATCATCATCATCATCATCGTCATCATCATCATCATTATCATCATCCTCATGACTGGGTACATACAATGTCATTGCACTTTGCCTCAAATAAATACAACCAATAGATGGTATATTAAATTACAACAAAATAATACCTTATGCAAGGGACGGTTGTGATCGATACATTAATAGCCTCGGTATACACCATTCAATAAGCTAGAACCAGTCAGGCTACAACATAAACAGGGACAACATTGGGCTACTGTCAAGCTTGTCTTTCCTCAAAATGTTTCTTGTTTTTTATTTTATTTTTCCTGTGGCAAGTCCTCACAGAATATAGGTCCATTGTTTCCTGTTTTTGCTCTATTGCCTGAAGGAGTTCAGGGAGGTAACAGGGGAGATTTGAAGGAACAAGTACCCGCGCAGTGACGTGGAGTTAACATCTTGCAGGAGAAATGATGTAATGCGTCGTGAGCTTCTAGGAAGAAAGGGATAATGGCATAATTAATTAATTAACTAAATGTGTGTGTGTGTGTGTGTGTGTGTGTGTGTGTGTGTGTGTGTGTGTGTGTGTGTGTGTGTGTGTGTGTGTGTCTTTGTGTGTGTGTGTGTGTGTGTGTGTGTGTGTGTGTGTGTGTGTGTGTGTGTGTGTGTGTGTGTGTCTGTCTGTCTGTCTGTGTGTGTGTGTGTGTGTGTGTGTGTGTGTGTGTGTGTGTGTGTGTGTGTGTGTGTCTTGTGTGTGTGTGTGTGTGTGTGTGTGTGTGTGTGTGTGTGTGTGTGTGTGTGTGTGTGTGCTTGCTTGCGTTTGTGTGTGTGTGTGTGTGTGTGGGGGGGGGGGGGGGGGGGGGGGGTAAACGAGCTCTAAGAGGAGAGTGGAGAAGGCTGATGTGCAAAATTAAATCAGAAAAACCTGTAACGTAGTTAAAACTATTTTTGGTTGCAGAATTTATAGAACATATATATGTATATATATATATATATATATATATATATATATATATATATATATATATATATATATATATATATATATATATATATATATATATATATATATATTGATATGAGAGCATCTAGTGTCCCTTTTGTAATATTAGATTATCTGAATTCTTCTTCATGACATCTCCAGACATTTGTAACTGCTTAATATCATAACACGCCTTTATCTCTCGGTCCTTCTATTGTATTTAAGGTAAAGCAGTTCATATTGAAAAATACCAACTACCAACAGAAACCACCTGTTTCAAGATTGTTGCTGATTTTAAACCTATAGAATATCATCACTTAGGTTGGAACAATGGGCCAATAGCGATACTGAAAAAAAAGAAAATCAGAGTACTGGTTTGTCAGCCATTTCAATTATTTTTCTCACCTCTGACAATGTGCAGTTGTTGCACCATCTCCTCTCTGTAGGATAGCTCCCGTTTCATTTGATCTTGAAAATTATCTGATTCAATAAAGAAAGGCGTTACATTAGTCAATGGACAATGTGCAGGCAAGCTGTAGAATTGTTTATTTGATTGCATAGGCACAGGCGTTCAAAAAGTTGACAAAACCTAATACCATATAGTCGTAATTTCGTTACATATACTGTATACTATATATATAGGCCTATATATATATATATATTGGCCTATACAATAATACTAATAATTACATTGTCATTATTATTATTATTATTATTATTATTATTATTATTAGTAGTAGTAGTAGTAGTAGTAGGCCTAGTAGTAGTAGTATTAGTGGGCCTATTACTATTAGTATTATTGTATTACTAAAGTATTATTGTAAATGTATACAGATACAGTAGCTTTTAAATAGACTTTACAGAGTGCTTTAACAGACAATACAACATTTATCATACATCTCGTCCCTTGGATAGACCTTTTTATATCGGTTTAGGGTGTACTCGTGTGCAAAATGTCACATTCGAAGCCGTTTTGGGAATGATCAATGATAGCGTAACGTAAATAAGTGTGTATTTTACTCATATTAAAAAAAACCTGTTTTACAGCGAGACGAAAGACAAAGGCCTAGATGAAGAAAGCGAACGATGTGCACATTTTTCCGAATTCCTCAGCTGTCCGTGGCACAGCATCCTGACCAATTCATTAGGCCGACACCTGCAGGATACGCTTCCAAAAACATGCATTGATTTGTTTTAACAAGGAGCGAAGCAGCATACCTTTAAGATGTTGAAACTCACGTTCCAGCTTCTTTCTCAGCTCAACTTGCTCCAGAAGTTGTTTCTGAAGTTCTTCTACAGAAACAGACATGATAAAATGATAAGTCAGAATGTTAACGCTTTTTATAATTGTACAATGCATTGTACAATATAAAGCATTGCAAAATGCTTAAGACATTTTAACAAATAAACAATTAGCCTATATAATTATTTGTCCTATTGGCATTTGTCTGAAAACATGCCGAAGTCAATACAATTAGACTATATGCTCATATGCTCTATTTGTTTGTCATTTGATTGGCATATTCAATTTGAAAGACTGAAAACAGGAATAGGATCTGTTGCTATAACTTGAGGAGATAACTTAATTCATAATGTTTGCGCTCGTGTTTCAGTTGGTGTAAGGTGAATCTTCATTATGTGTCAGACTAATTCAAGGAAATAAAGGAGAGTTGCGGGTTGGCGCAATAGTCTATAATAAGCCAAAGATAACTCTTCTCAATAAAAATATTACAATTATTATTATTATTATTATTATTATTATTATTATTATTATTATTATTATCGCTAATATTATTGTAACTAATATTGTTCTCAGAATTATAATAATTAGTAGGCCTATATGATAATTATTTTCATAACTTTCATTATTATCAGCTATGGCCTGGTGGGATCGTGGCCATTCAACTTTCTGACTGATATGCTATAATATGTATATTAAAGGCTAACCTACCGTCTTACCTTTTGCCTGTGTTTCTTGGTCTTTTTGTGTGGACGGAGCCCTGGCGGTAGCCTCTTTTCCTGAAAGCCACGACAGAATGAACAAGTTAGACGCGTTAATGTACTCCACCGAGGCTCGAGATCATCCACCTTGATGCAACTTACCCTCGTCTGATTCCTCGCTGTGTTGTTCAGTAAACGTCTTGGATTCTACCTCTTCTACAGTGGAAGATGGCTCCTCTTTACTTGAACCTTCATCTGCATGAGACAATAAAACGGCGTGAATATTTCCTCTGCGACCTGAGCGTAGTAAACGTTGAAAGCATGTGGCCAAAAGTCTGACCATTAGATGTCAGAAGTCCTCTCTGATAATTTGCAGGTCTGAAGTGATACGGGCTGTTTCTCTGTAGCTCATCCCTCTCAGGAGTATAAACCTAAATACACGAAATTGCAATTAAAGCTCAACAAATAAAAATCAATCAAACGTAAATAATTTAGTCGTTTATGTAGAACGAACGTGCGCCTGGCCAATATAGCCAATAAAAAATGACTAAAATTATAAAAAGTAGTTTTTGAGACAAATCTGTGTTCCACTTACTTCGGCGTACGACGTTGCTACGTGGTTCTCTGGTAATGGTTTGTTTTGGACATCCTTTTCTGACGACTGTGCGACATGTCCACTCATTCTTTGGATGTCACCGTGGGAAGCCGTTTTGGATTCTGTATCGCTGGTCGGAAGGCCGTGCGCCATGCTCTGACCGGGAAGGCCGCGCAGACACAGGGAGGACGGCCCTCGCGAGTCTTCATCCTCCGGTGACTTATTATTCGTCTCGACATCCACATCTGGCTCGCCGTCACTGTCGACGCAAGGGGACGCAGACCGGTAGCTGGAGCTCTCACTTAGAAAATCTGGCGACAAATATCCCTTACGGGAACTGTTGTAACTTCCCCGCGTGCCGTACAATTTAGCAATGCTGTCGGCGTCTTTAATGACAGGCCTGAACGCAGAGACGTAGTTGATCTTCCGAGGAACCAGGGTCATCCCTTCCATGGTGCGCGCTTCATCCCCGGACTTGTCTTCGTCGTTGCGCGTGGATTGAGTACTGGAGCACCGCTCGCTATCAATCATGCTGTCCTTCGACGTGTTGGTGCTTCGGTCACTGTGCTCAGATAGGTCCATATCATTTGGTCTAGGAGGGCACAAAAGTTCTGAAGGTGGTTTGTGTTGTGACTGGTGGTATGGCGGCATGGGTAGACTCCCCGCTGTGGGCCAGAACATGGGGAAGGGGTGGTAGGCGCTGTCCTTGGTACCTGGCCAAAGGACGCCTGATAGGTTGTGCTTGGCTTGCTCTCCTAGTAGACTGTCCTCTTTCTTTTGACACAGGCCAAAGGCAGGGAATCCATACGGGTGTGGGAAGATGGGTGGCGGGATCTTTTGTAACATCCCGAACCCCTTACTGGGCACCGGGATCACCGGGTAGCTGCGAGTGGTCGTTATATTCATGCTTCCCCGGTTATCCTCGGAGCGAATGATTTTGGGAGGGATTTCGGGTGAACTTGGAGAAAGACGAGGTCCGTGGGATTTTAACGACGAGCCGGGGTCCGGGCTAGACATTGGCAAGGTTCGTTTGCGACTGCCCCCATTAAACATGGCCTTAACGTCTTCCCATGCATGCGCCACCTCGTCTGCAGAATTTTTGTCAGTTAATTTGAGATGTCGCCTCCAAGAGTTGAAATTAGCCGCGTCGGGTTGAGTGTACTTCGACTCTGGCGTGCGATGCGAATGGAATATGAATTTGTTTGGGGAAAAATACATATTACAATAGGAACACTTGATGCATTTTGCTCTCGAGCTGTTGTATCGCGCCGGGATGAAGCTTCCTCGGCTTCCCCACGCGCACTCGTGGGACACGTCGAATGCAAAATTCTCGGGTAGTTTTGGGGGCGAGTGAGCACCTAGAAATGATTTGCAGAGTCTCTCGGCCTCGCGTTTAGTGATCATCCCGCAGCGCCTGGAGGATATGGGCATCGCTCCAGCGCGCCTCAGGATCTCCAGCTGGACAGGGGTGCACTGCACGCAGGTGATCCCAAGAGCCACGCGTCGGTTGTGAATTTCGTTGTAGCTGTAGTTTTTCAACAATGTGTTGGAAATCTGTGCTAGACAGAGTCTCTCTTGGCCGTCGATCACCAAAGACACGATGGGTATTCCATACAGGACCGTCTCGCTGACTTGGTTGGGCTTTAAGTGGTTTGAGCTGGGATAGGAAAGTTCTTGTTTGGAGGTGGGCGAGGAGCTTGAGTCTCGTCCAGCAGGTATGGACTCCATCCTTTGAACCCTGTGCTGAAAATAGAGAGTTTTATAGGCTATTAACTTTTGAGTTTTATGTCGAATTATAGCCCCGGCGGGCCTTCGTAATAGCCTTTAAATGGGGCATATGCCGAGGAACAGACATGAAAGGCCGAGGACATTTTTAATGTTTCTTCCGCCAATGTTTATTTAAAATGAGCAGCTGTTTCTGAAAGACACTCGGCATTAAGTAATACCCTAAATGGAATACAATTTAATTGTTGGTTGCAAAACTAGTGTTAGACCTGAATTACCCATGTAAAATAGGTCACCTTTGCTATGGTATTTACTATTTTATTCCATACAATAACGTTTACATAATGGTTTCAGGATGCAGCGGATTTGCGCTATTATTAATCGACTACTTGATAAACCGTTCAAAAAAACATTCATGTAAACTTTAGAATAGCTGTAAACATTACATCACGATTTTAGAACTCACCGTAATATAAGGAGATACGTCCCCGGTTCTTATGAATGAACGTCGTCAGAGTAGAAGAAAATCCAGTTTGCACATTGACTATAAACGTGTATTTTGCAACGCAGATCCAACACTGTAGCCCTCCTCCGTGCTGTCTGGTCAACGTTCTTAGTCCTTGCCGGATCGCTGTGTGTGCGCGGTAGGGTTGTTGCGCGTGGATAGTGTCCACCTGGGAGACAAGCACGGCCCCTTTACGACATCGACCAAGCTTTCTAAAGCAATCAAGTGACAGCAGAACTACAACAAGTCACTCCCACTCCCACTCACACAGCCGGTCCGCAAAGATAGCTTTCGTGCCAGACTTTTTTTTGGAATGTCGCACGTTATTCTAAATGATGTATGAATGTATTAATTTATTTTTAAGACCTCATAATATACAAAAAAAAACTTTAAATATTGCATGGGGACTATGTCGTTTTGTAAAAATAGTGCATAAAAAGCTGCAATTTAGTTTATTAAGCTATTTGCATACAGGCCTATGAAGATATATCTAAATATTTAAACCCTAAAATGTGTTATATGTTTATGCATTCATCTCTCCCTTGCACTTTCTATTTCAAAATGTAAGCGATATTATGCATGGAGATGATGGAGTGGGATTTTATATTTAGCTTAAAACAGCAGGAACCCCGAGACATAATGTGTTTGGTGAGTGTGTGTGTGTGTGTGTGTGTGTGTGTGTGTGTGTGTGTGTGTGTGTGTGCGTGTGCGTGTGTGTGTGTGTGTGTGTGTGTGTGTGTGTGTGCTTGCGTGCGCGCGCATGTGCGTGTGCGCGTGCATGTAGGTATTTGTCCCCGGCCGATGATGAATGCCGTGCGCAGGCCTACATCATATGTTCAGTTCCCACGGATTCACGCTTTACACGTCCCACGTCTCCTCCGTGGCTCTGACACGGGCCAGCTGCTCCGGGGACAGTGATCAACCATTCCCTTTGCCCGCGGTGCAAATGGAAGAAGTAGGTCTACTAAGTCATAACGCAATAACAAGTGCACACCGAATAAGCACTAACCACCACAGGCTGCGATTAAAAAAAGTTAAAACGCACAAAGAAACTTGTGCGGTTTATGTTCATCTTCGCTTTATAATGAGGCGAAGCGTGGCTTCGATGCAATATTGATGAAGGTAATCGGACCCATGATCGGACCCGACCCCGGTGGTCCTGCTGCTGACATCAACAGGAATATAGCTTTCTGTTATGGTGAACCACAAAGCCTACACCTTACTCATCACACGCACTATTACACAAATAAAATAAACAAACAAACAAACAAACAAACAAATTAATAAATAAATAAACAAGCAAATACGTAAATAAATAAATAAATAAATTGTAGCAATTTGTTTTTTTAAGGAGCCAGTATAAGACTATTATAATTGGTTACTGGAATTTACAGCTCCAATAGTCTCTAGTTTATCTGTTACGAGCCACCCAATCTGAAATACTGTCGAGGGCCATTTCTGACTGGAGATGAATGATGACTACTGACGGCTGCACCGCGGCTGCAACATGTTTGCATGTGGCCCCCGTCCACACCTTCAACATGACATGCATTGAGTTCCAAATATTAACATTTAGGCCTACGTTTAAGTTTTTAATAATGACTCGGATGGTTGTTGTACAAATGTTGAAGCCCATTTGTGTTAAAACATTCAATAAAATACCTATAATTGATTAAACTTCTAAAACCGTCTATAATCATTTAGTCAGGACGGAGCACACAAAAAAGTTTGTATGACCTTCAAAACAGCTTTGAGTTTTATTGTGTAATTCATTATTTTCACAATGAATTACATGTTCACCGCAAAAAGCATAAATGGCGGTTGAGGTGAGCACGCGTTTCTCACCTGAGGTATAAACGAAGCATTAGGATCGTTTACGTGTAATATGGCAGACACGGTTTAGTATTCACGTTCTCGTTGTTGGGGATAGCGTGCAGTTCTTTTGACAGTCTTGCTCTGCCTGCCTCATTGTTTGAGTGCTCCGCAGCGGAGCCGGGAGTCGTTGAGGTCATTCGGCGGCTCAAG
>JAXIVH010000013.1:2442039-2447039 GCA_036785325.1 Urophycis tenuis
ATCCAGAGAGTTCTCGTACAAAGGGTGGTGGTGGAGGTGGTGGAGGTAGCGGTGGTGGCAGTGGAGGTGGAGGTGGTGGTGGTGGTGGTGGTGGTAGTGTGTGTGTGTGTGTGGGTGGGGGTGGGTGCTGGGCATCCTTGATCTAAGGAGTCTCTCATCGACGTCCATGCAGTGAAGACATGCAGCGTTTGTTTTATGTGGGGCCGGACTAACCGAGAGGAGACAGCCAGCGAGAGCAGTGAGCATGAAGACACCAATCACCATGTAATTATCCCCTTGGTGTCTACACTGGCCACTCTCCCTCGCCTTGATAAACTCACCATCCCCAATAACACCGCACACACACACACACACAGCCTCAGCCACCGACCGCAGGCAGGCCGGCTGGTGGAGACAATAACATACATCAGCCAGAGATCAGCAAGGAGACAAAGAGCAACGTTCAGGGAGTTTTAGCGAAATTTAAGAAATGAAACGGGGCGAACCAATCCCGTTTTTCTGTGTTCCCTCTAATAGCCTGGAAGCTGTTTGAGAGACGTCAGAAGTGGGGTACAGCAGGATTCAATTGATTGGATATTTTAAAAAAAAAGACCACAAAAAAAAAAACACACACACACCCCATGGCATCTCTCGAATGTTTTCTTCCCCCGTTCATATCGTTCTGTTACCTGAGAGTGATGTATTAAGCCATTTAAATTAACAATGAAATGACTATCCTAATAGGTCTGCACCGTAGAGGGCTTCTGATGCTTGCTTGAGTACTACATCAACACACACACACACACACACACACAGCGTTTCTCAACCTAAGGCAGAGCAGTGTTGCGTATCCTTCCAAATAGCCAAATAATCTGGACAACACTCAATTCTGTGTCAGCCATTTATGTAGTCACTGAGGTAGCTTATTGCAACGGAGGTCGGTGAACGAGAACACAGAGACTATCACGACCACCAGACGCCCACATCACAAGCCCCTGAAGGTGAGACAGGAGGAGTCAGTAAATACATGCAGAGAGAGTAGGAGTCCTTGGTTTGTGTGGAAAATCCAGCAAAGAGATGGACTTCTCAATTTCACATCTTGGTTCTGTGTTCAGTGGCGGATTGTGAACAACCGTGGCACTGTGTCTCTCCACCTCCAAACAAGAACGTGGAACAGAACAAGAGCGTGGAAAGGGCTAATATCACTCTTACTAATGCCTCGGCCAGATGAATACAAATGAGGAGACATATTCTGTCCATCCCTGAGGGTGTGAGCCCAAATAGAGCTGAGACAAGAGCGCAGTGATTGATGCGACTACACACTGAATAATGATCGGTTCAGGGGTCAAACTACTTTCGTGGCGCGCATGATGTCATTAATTACAGACCATCAATAAACATGGCGGACGTCCTCCATATGTTTGAGGATGTACCTACGCTCACTCATTTCCCTTCTGGGTCATTAGAAAATTATTTACTGTCGCCCAGTTATTTTAGAAACGCAGGCCAAGCTACACCCCTGCTGCCATGACCGGCTATTGACGTAATATTCAATCATGTCTGAGCAATGTATAGTAATTACAAATTATGAAGGGGAAGCACATTACGATCACAGAGTTATATACACAATCAAAGTATTATTCATTACCTCTTAAATAAAACCTCAGTACTGGAATCCCATTAAATTTGGGATAATTGTGTGTGTGTGTGTTTAATTATAAACGGCAGCGGCAAGAAAGGAAGTTTCAGAGAAAGTGACACACTGTGCTGTGACCTAAATAGCGAGGGAGAGACATTTTGTTTTAAAAGTGACCTTGCTTGGGAACCCGCGGCTGAGAATAGCTCCGCCGTAGCGTTGGACTCTTCAGTGCCGGCCCTATCTCTCATCTCTCAGTATCACATCTCTCAGTATCACATCTCTCACTGTCACATCTCTCAGTATCACATCTCTCACCGCCACATCTCTCAGTATCACATCTCTCACTGCCACATCTCTCAGTATCACATCTCTCACCGCCACATCTCTCAGTATCACATCTCTCACCACCACATCTCTCACATCTCTCACCGCCACATCCCTCAGTATCACATCTCTCACCACCACATCTCTCACATATCTCACCACCACATCTCTCACATATCTCACCGCCACATCTCTCAGTATCACCTCTCTCAGTATCACATCTCTCAGTATCAAATCTCTCAGTATCACACCTCTCACCGCCACATCTCTCAGTATCACATCTCTCAGTATCACATCTCTCACCACCACATCTTTCCCTGTGAACGGAGCAAGTCAGGAGTTTCGATTTCTTTGCACCAAGAAAGTGTTCAGACAATAATCTGAACATTCCCTTAATCTGCAGCCATCCCTGACCTTGCAGTCCTCAGAGAATAATTGCCATATCCCTTATTCCAAAGTACAACAACATAAATCCACTGCACACCAGCTCCACAGCCTCAGCACCTCAGGGCTCTGGGCGGAGGTTTTAAGGGGCCGTCTCGTGTGTGTGCATTGCAGGTTCACGCGTCTGCAGTCCTGATGTCCTTCCACCGCTAACCTCCGGGCCCTCACCCAGCCGGGCGGCCCCCCTGCTGGCTCTCCCCTCGCAGCCCCCCGGCCCACAGCGCTGGCTGCAGCCCGCAGGCAGCCCCCGCCACGGGCCAGGCGTAGCTGTCTGCCACTCCTGTGCTTCATTAGGAAACAAAATATAAGGTTTCCACTCCATTAGGAATGACTTTAGGAGTGAAAGCACATAAGACGCCGACTCACCTCATCAACAATGCATTGCAATAACGGCGGAGGGATGAATGGAAGCAGAGGAAAAGGGGAGAAGAGAGGGAGAGAGAGAGGGGGGGGAGACAGCATTAGCCTGTGTGCACAAAGTCTTTACACCAGAATGGAAGAGGAGCGAGAAGGGAAATCATTAATGCAATAAAATGTGGTCAGATTAATCAAACGCCTCAAACTCTTATGAAAATATTACAAGGGGAGAAATTTCTATTACATCTAATGGTATCTAATCTAATACTGGCAGTTAAAGACTTGGGCATCTATTTATTGTGAAACACAATTTAGGAAGTTTAAAGGGAACCAGTGAAGCATGGGGTGCAACACCGCCGTCAGGAAGGCGGGCCGCGTATCTCCCGCTCCTGCAACTCATAAAAGCTTAAAGACTGCATGGCTCCGAGGAGCAGCGCCGAATATAAAGACCAGAGACCCACCAACGTGTAATTAGCATGTCATAATCAAAATGACCCACCCGGACACTTTATGATCACCAAGAGAAAATTACAGCACCGCTGGTGGCAATCTGTGGGCATGTGTTAACACCATTAACATAATGAAAATACACACATGTTAATGGCCCCGTCGCCTCACACGGACCAGAAACCCAAAGCAAAATGTTTAATTTCACAGAGCGGGTTTTTGATGCTTTCCTAGCCAACGTGGAGGTGGATGGGCCATGCAGGTGCTCCCCTCAGTCTTGTTTGGGTTTTTTTGTAAATGACTGAAACGGAAGAGAGTTGAGTTTCTATTTCCCCTCAAAAAACCCAACGTATGAGAAGCACTATTCCCCTGCTTCACGTTCTCTCCAGACTATAGAAAATCTAATTTTCAATTAAATTCTCGTTTACCAGGAAGTTGAAATGAAATCACATGTTGTGAATTAGCACACAACATTTGCATATTTGGATTTTTGCCAATATGCATGGAGGATAATTTACCTTTAAGATTGTTTCTGTTTCTTTCTTCCATGGTATCATGGATGCAAGAGTAATGATGCAAGTTAAAATAAGAATGACTTTTTGCCACATTAACATTTGCTGGAAAACTTGGATGGCATCTTAACTTTTCTCATCTAAACAGGAATAGATAAATCATGTTCATGTTAAAATAACTCTAAATAAACACTGTGTGTTGGTTTTTTATTAGCTTTTCTAAGGAATCTAATAAATGAATAAAAAAGCTGTAAACATTGATGCTGTGAAAGGGTTGCTTTCCTTTTGTGTTTACAGTTGGCGTCCAAGCTGTGGAATGCATTCAAACAAACAGATGCAGAAACAATCTTTTATTATAAGTTAAGAGTGATGTTTCCCCCATCCACAAAATAGTCATCCTTGACAGTGAAGTCATTGATGTTGTTGTTGATGTTGTTGTTGTTGTTGTTTTAAAGATGGCTGCCTGGGTCCCGCCCCTCTGCGGTCGGGGGCCGCCCTCCCCTCAGTCCATCAGCTGTCCATTGAGGGCTTGTCCATAGTAAATTACTTGCTCATTTTGCAAGGCCTTCTCTGACAAAGCGGCAGCACTGTTATTGATTCATTCTTTCAATTAAATAAAGCTTTACTCTCTCTACTCCTTGTAAATATCTAGAGACCGCCCCCCCCCCCCCAACACAATACCCATTCTTTTTACACAGCAAACACTATCAGTCTGCACAGGAAATTAATTCCCCCAGTATTGCCGAAATAACCATAATTGCAAACTATGCAGAGAGAAATTGGAAAGGGAGTTTAATATACATTTCCAGGTGTATTTTCCATTTGTTCAAGTCAATAACATTTTTCATTAACATTTGTAATAAAAAGCAAGTTCTGTTCCCTGTTCAATTTCATTTTAATTCAGATGAATTCAACATAATCTGTCCAAACGGCTCTTTCTCATATCATTTGGTTTAAGACATCCAAATGAGATTAATGTGTGTTATCAGCTATAAAACATTTCAATTTACATATTTATCAGTTGAATGAGCCATGACTCACTCTAGGTAAAAGGTATTAAAATGATTGCATATTGGTACAATAATGTAATACAGCCTATCAAACATAAGTGAATAGAAATTAAGACTATTCAAATGCCATTGTCATCGAGTGGAATTCAAAACGGATGTTCTACCTTCAAAACAGGGGGCTTCGCGCACACACACGCACACACGCACACGCACACGCACACACACACACACACACACACACACACACACACGCACACACACGCACACACACACACACACACACACTCT
>JAXIVH010000013.1:2452039-2454539 GCA_036785325.1 Urophycis tenuis
CATTTTAAGTTGAGGACGTACAACTGCAGCACACCGGGCTTTCTGAGGCCGAAAGACAAAAGAAAAGAAAAGAGTGAATCAATTGAAGCATTAAAATGACTACTGCAATAATGTAATAACTTAATAATGCAATAATGTAATAATGTAATAACAGTATAATGAAATAATGTCATAATGTAACAAAACAACAGTACCTGATCTCAAATGGCGGCTGCCTTTTGTTTTGTTCCCCCACTCTACCAAACACGTACTGTATGTCCCAGCATGCACCTCCCCGCTCACCTCTCCCCAACACGTATGTCCCAGCATGCACCTCCCCGCTCACCTCTCCCCAACACGTATGTCCCAGCATGCACCTCCCCCGCTCACCTCTCCCCAACACGTATGTCCCAGCATGCACCTCCCCGCTCACCTCTCCCCAACACGTATGTCCCAGCATGCACCTTCCTGTTGCGGACAAAAGGCTGCGGTCTCCTGAGTCTCCGGGGCTGCACTGAAGGGGGGGGGGGGGGCTCCAGTCTGAGCGTGGCCCCTGACCCTCTGCAGGCCCAGCCTGAGAGACAGATACATTCATGTGCTGATCCGGGGGTCAGCGGCACCGCCGCAGCACTCCAAGGAGGGCAGAGGGAAAAATTAATTAAAAAAACGTTAGTGTGTGCTGAATGACGGCCATCTTTTGTTGGTCCTTGGCGTTGGGCAGGGGGGGAGGTGGGGCAGGGGGGAGGTGGAGCAGGGGGGGAGGGGGGGGAGAAGGGGGAGGGGGGGCTGGCCCGCGTCCCCGGTGTTAGCAAACCCCTGGTGGCCCTCGACCGCCTTTGTCTCACTGCCAAGAGATCCCCTTATCGCTGCAGCATACAAATGAAGCCACCTTCTTGTTTGCGTGCTGGTAATTACAACATCCCCCCATTCTGTGGATTACAACAATGATATCTCCAGGGGTAAAAGCAGTTCTAAAAAAAAAAAAAGAGAAGGAGACTGTGGCATGTTTAAAAGATGTGTCACCCCGGTGAAACAAAGCCACCAGATCTCCCGTGCCTCCCTCGCACCCGACACCAGACCCAACGACCACCCTCCTGACCGCCGTCGCTAACCTGCAGCAGCACGTCAGCAGAACACACACACACACAGATGAGCTCACCTCACGCTCGCGGTCCTGCCAATCATCCCTCTGTGTGGGGGGCGACCTGCGGTGACAGAGTGCTGGAGGTCTGCGCTGGGGAGGCGTTTGGGCAGGAACGCAGCAGCAGCTCGGGGGTTAATGTGCTCCATCCATCCCGTCCACGCCTGGACCCCCGGCCGCCGCCGCCGCCGCCTGCGTCCCGGGAGCCGGGCCGAGCGGTTTACCGGCGTGTCGGGGTCTTAAAGGGGCGGCCGGGGGGTCAGGCAACGGGGGAGACGAAATAGTCTCGGCAGCTCTCAGTTTTAACTACCCGGCTCCGTTTGACCCGCACTCATTAAATGCCGAATGCATTTGTACGAAAGCTTTTCACACACCGAGACGGCAGGCAAAAACACAAAGGCACACACACACACACACACACACACACACACACACACACACACACACACACACCCACACACACAGAGGGACACACACACACACACACACACACACACACACACACACACACACACACACACACACACACCCACCCACACACACACACACACACACACCCACACACGCATTACTGTTCACAACTCACCGCATCCACAGGCGATGGCCATAAGGTGCAAATGGATATAGTTTTACCAAATTCTCAGCTTAAAGTGCATGTTAGAGCGCGCGACAGAGAGAGAGAGTGAACGCAGAGGGCAAACGCTGTGCACACTTAGTCCCACTAACGCGGGTCCCTGTCTCGGCCACACATTCCTCCTGGGACCCGGGGCCGGCCCCTCAGCAGGCCCGCAGCAGGCCGCTCATCACTCAGGACGTGGGGGAGAGTGGGGCGAGTGGGGAGAGTGGGGCGAGTGCAACAAGGGCAGGCAGCAGCACTGCAGCAGAGACCAGGGGCCGGCCGGCTAAATGGAACGAGGAAGACGCAGCGGTGCTGTGATGCTGCCGCGGTCGCTGTAGAGGGGGGGGGATGGAGGGGGGTGGGAGGTGAGAGGGGTGGGAGGTACGGAGCGTGGAAAGGTTTACCAGATGAGCAGGAGAAGACTCAACGCACTGTACGTGTTTATTGGTATGACTGGCATGGGTTTGGACCGAAGGATTCAACAGTGTGTGTCCCACTAAGCCACTCCGTACACTCACCATCACGGTGTTGAACGCCACAACAGAACCCATTAAATGAGTAGTATTGGTTTTAAATCAAGCACACGCTGCATGGCAGCGTGTGCTTGATCGTTATTGTAGCTGATAAAGGTGATTCTGACTGGGTGGAGACGGCGTTCAGACAGCAAAACAGACGAAAGTAAGAGGAGAGTGAAGGACTTCAATTATTTAACAGGAGCGGAAAAAGGGCCAATAGTCCTCACCTAGAGAAGACCACCCCCC